>CAIGRN010064798.1:4937-24774 GCA_903798345.1 Fraxinus anomala
GAGAGAGAGAGCAGAAGCTGGGTTTATGTCCATCTGGACATGCAAATGAGCAGAGTTATCCAAGGACAACTCATGCTTGGCTCGCGAAAGAGTTCTATATTTATGAGTGGCACTAGGATAACAGCCACATTTTTCAATATTTTAATTCATTGGAGAATGTGGCAGTGATCCACTGCCACACAGACTGATGTCTCTAAGCCGTGCTTACAAATTGCATTTGTTCTATAAATATTCTCTCAAGTATTGCGACTTGAAATTAGTATTTTACCATAACAGAGTAGTGCTTAAGCTAGTGTACGTTCCACATTAGAATATAGCGGCATCTATAACCAGTTAAACATGGGTGTAAAGCATCACATGTTAACTTTATAGTGTGTGTGTGCGTCTCTCTCCAGTTTTTTTTTTTTCTCCTTATTTTTCGAGTGGGGGGTTCAATTCTCTACATCTAACATGAGGTAGGGCAAAGATGGATGGTTAGCGTGGACAATTTAAAAGATATGTTCTCTGAACATATATGGTTATGTTCGATTTGTATACTTGGTAGAATCTGGCATAACCAAGCCCCTCACGTGGTTTGGGCGCGCTATTGTATAGTCTAGGGAGGCTTGCTTATCTTATAGATTAGGAGCTTTATCTATCTTTTGGAACTCTCCTCTTTATACCAATTGCATCTCTCAGGCCACAGGACTCAATAGGCAACAAAAAAATGTTGGCAACTTCACCACCATTCTTGAAACAGCTTGCTTGAAGTCAAGGGCTGGAAAAGGCATCCTAAATAGGTCTGTAGGCATGGTAATATCAATAATCTTAATGGTACTCCCTCTATAATTTTACCTATAAATGTTTGTGATAGCCAATACCAGTCTAGGATCCAACTTAAACCGAGGAACCCAAATGGCAGTACCACCCAACATAATGGTACTATTGTCCTACAAAACATTTTTCAAACCTTTTTTTCCAGGAAAAAGAGTCATTGCCAAAGTGAAAGGCTAGAATGAGACAAATCAGGATTTATTTTTCTTTTAGAATAAAGGGACAATCAAATCAGAGCTTGATACTGCATATCATTACATGGTTCTGATATCTGAAGAATCATCATATCAAGGACAAGCATCAAAGACAATAATTTTCAGTATGTGAAGCTCTTGTGATTGAACTCTTTATTTCGATTTATTTATATAGATTTTGTTCCATTCTCCTCATACTTGTCAATATAAGCATTGGAAGTCAGAAACACCTCACTCTATTGAAGGGATCTGAAACAAGCTGAACTCAACGTGAAAGCAAGCACAACAGATAAATCAATTAGAGTTGTCATTTGCATGCCCATGGAATGAACCAAGTTTGAGGTGGCAAAATTTGAGTCGACCCAAGTTTTGAGGTGACAATTTGAGTCGAGCCAAGCCCTTACCAAACCTCAGCTTGATTCATTTTCACCCCAACTCCAACAGGTGCTCCTAAAACATATGATTTCAGAACCAAGGTTGATATGACTGTAAACACTGGCATTACACACTACACCAGACACGAAGTACTGCTCTAATGGTTATGCTGAAACGATAGAAAGCACAACAGCAAGAATGGACTACAAATTTTTTTTTTTTTTTTGCATATACCGATACCAGTGAAAGAATGAACGTTTACATGATTATAGGTGTGAAGCACACCATACATACTTGATGCATATAACTGTGCACACAAACAAAACAGTCATTTAGGCTCCACGAGTTTCAGAATTTGGGTGAATTCAATGGAAAACGAAGATCCCCTACAACAGCTAACTACACATTGAGCAGATTATCTGCCTGTATAAATCACTATTCAACATATACATAAATTGTTAACATATGCTCCTTCTATTTAGATATAAAGCATAGGAAGTAAATATTAGGTTTAACTCTGACAGAAAGCAAACCATATGGTGGTAGAATAGATCTATAAAACAAAATGAGGACCTTAAAAGCCCATCTATAACCCATAAAATATACAAAGATTCAACATGAGTCCAAGAAAAGGAATTGAACATAAAGAACAAAAATCGATAGTGATAAAATCTAAATGAGCTTTACAATTTACATCTATTCTGAATAAGGGAAATACAAATGGACAATAGCTCATCCAATTATAATCTAATAACCAAAAAAAAGGAATTTACCTTGACACAGAGTGTGCCTTTGATACGGAGTGAGATGGAGACCTTGAACAGCGTGAAGGTTTGAGTTTAGGTGACTTGCTGCAAGGAGATTTATTAAGTTGATAAATAGCCGGTGAAAACAAAAACTATAAACCAAGAAGTAAAACAAGATCACATTATAACCTTCTGCTTCTGCTCCGACTGTCACTTCGACTATGGCTCCGGTTTCGACTATTGCTCCTTCCTCTTGAGTAAGAACGGCTGCGGCTTCTACTTCTAGAACGGCTTGCACCATATTCCTTAACCTGTCGTGAAAGATATTATGAGTAGAGTATGTGTAATAAAATTAGAACTTTAAATAATTGTATGCCATATATAAAAAAATTCCATCGCACGTGTACTCTAGCCCGAGAGAAAGCATTCTTAAATTCCGAGTCATCAAGCTTCTTAACCTATAGACGTGGAAACAAAATAATACATTTATTAGTCTGCCTGATATTACAAATGTCTTCAGTCAGAAATGAGAGAAGAAAAGTATCCTCCCGAGAAGAGCAGTCAACATTTGAGAAATTGATAACTTACAGCATATCTCATGTCATCATGATTGGTGTAGTCCACTATCCCAGTCTTTCCTGCAGGACCAAAAGTAACTGAGACTAAGAATCCTATGTCAAATAATAAAGAACTCAATTGCAAGTTTGCAACATCAAGGCACAAGAGATGATTAATATAGCAAAAATACTGGGGATTGAAAAACTAGCAAGCAACTTAAAGATTATAAACATAGAAGTCTGGTTACTTAAGCGTGAATGTATCACAAACAGGGGCGGACCCATTAAGGGCCCAGTGGGGGCAGTTAATTTTTTTTGCACTGCCCCCACTGGGCTCTTAAATTTTTGTTGCCTGGAGAACAGCCCAGCCAACTACCCAGCCCAATTTTTTTAACATTATGAGAAAATGACCCCACACATTGGCTGATTGGCTGTGATTCTGCGAAGTGCGAACTCATTCGGTCATTCCCCCCGGCTGCGAACCCTTAATCCCTTCTCTTCATTCTTCCCCCCCAAATCCAATTCTCCTGCGAAATCGTTCCCTTCCTAGTTCCCTTCCCCCCAATTCCAATAGCCGATTTTCCATATTTTGAAAGATGAAGAAGAACGGATTGAAGATTTGAAGAAAGTTTTGTAAGTTGAAATGTTGAATTCATTTGAAATGAATTTGTTATCCACGTGCACGCTACCTCTCTTCTGGCATACGTCTGGTCTGGCCTTTCAAGTTTCAATTTTTATTCCTCTAACTCTGATTTAAAGGAAGCCCACCAGGTGTTCGATTTTTAGCTTGATATATAATGAGATGATTTCATTGATTTGGACTTTGGTTTCTCTCTTCAGCCGTCTTTGCTGAATGCTGATGGATATATAGCTCATTGATTAATTTGATGCAAAGAAAATAAATGAAACTATAGATTAATTTAGGAACTGAACTGGTAGTCTGGTATATGATAAATTGACAATAACAACAGCTTCTACTTCTCTGCCTCTGCAACAGCAGCTTCTCTGCCTCTGCCTTTTGCGGTGCATCATTGCTTCACTGCTTCTGTGCTTGCTTGTTCAATGCTTACGGTAGGCTGGTAGCAACTAGCAGCAACATGCAAATTGTGGTCTAGCCGTCTAGGGAAGATTCCAATTTCCATGTTAAGAAAGTAGTGATTACTGATTAGTGATTACAATATTTTTTGCCAACCTACCTTTATTTTTCAATGAGTGAACAATAGAACAAGTTGGTATATTTCACTATTGAATCTATGACTTGAAAGAAACTTTGCCATTTCACTGTTGGTATATTTATGCATTCTTTGTTTGATTTGTAGGAAGATATGTTTAAGATATTTTAAACGAATATCTCAAAATTCTATTGAAGAAAATGTTGAGGCAAAGAAACAACGCATTGATGAAATTTCTATTGAAGAAAATGTCGAGGCAAAGGAAGCAAGTGTTGAGGATGCTACTGTTAGAGAAAATGATGAAGCAAAGGAAGCAAGTATTGATGAAACTAATTTTCAAGAAAATGATGAGGTAAAGAAAGTAAGTATTGAGCATGTTGATATTGCACAACTTCCCACAGATCCCGGATTAAGATCTCCAATAATGAATTGCAATGTTAATCTTCCAAGATCAAATAAGAAGAGCATACTTGCAGAGAGATCTGTGTCGGCATTGGAGTCATGTGTAGGCTGATAATTTATTGGACTCAATGCAGTCATTTAAGTTTGTGTTTAATCTACATCTCATGAGAACCATTTTAGGGATTTCAAATGAATTGTCTAAGGCATTACAAAGAAAAGATCAGGATATTACAAATGCCATGAGTTTAGTGACCGTATGCAAACAGAGACTCCAAGAGATGAGGGACAATGAGTGGGATTCTTTTTTGGATGAAGTCACTTCTTTTTGTCAAATGCATAATATTAAGGTTCCTGATATGAATAGTATGTTTGTACGCCCAGGTCGCTCACGGCGTAATACTGAAGAAATGACAAATTTTCATCGCTTCCGTGTGGATTTATTTTATTTGTCATTTATATGTAGCTTTAAGAATTGAATGATCATTTTTCTAAGGTAAGTACAGAGTGAACCTTGGAATCAGAATTGGTAACAAGAGGGAACGCATGTTCTAGTTCTAGTTACAGAGCTACGGTCAATTCCGCTTTGGGGCCACCCTTTACTCGGACTAAATATGAGACCACCGCTTTCTCGTTACTTCTTCGTTTAGCATGTTTATGCCCCGATAATTCATTCTTTGCTTTTGACAAGGATAAATTAATTCATCTTGCTAAGTATTATCCTAAAGATTTTACAAAAGTACAGCTCATGGCACTTGATGATCAGCTTCGAAACTATATTGTTAATATGCGCTCTAACAAAGAGTTTGGAGAATTAAAGAGGCTTAGTGAACTTGCACTGAAATTGGTTGTGACCAAAAGAAATAATGTGTATCCGTTAGTTTACATGCTTCTGACATTAGGATTAACTCTTCTGGTTGCTACTGCTACAGTTGAAAGAGTATTTTCTACTATGAATATTGTGAAGAATCGACTGCACAATCGGATTGGAGACCAATGGATGAATGATAGTTTAGTTGTGTACGTTGAAAAAGATGTATTTAATTAAATTAGTAATGAGACCATTATACGGTGTTTTCAAAGTATGAGAAGCCGTAAGGAATAATTGTAAAAAAAAGTACTACATTTTGAATATTATCTTTATTGTCTAATTTGAAATTATTTTTTACATAATTCTGTACCTCCCCCCCGAAACATTATCCTGGGTCCACCCCTAATCACAAACCAACATATTGACAGAGCCATGTGCATAACTAACACCAGCCTTGTCCAGTGGAGGTGAACAATAAGAGCCAAGAAACTACAAATCAAGTGCAAAAATGATTGGCATAACTACACTGAATCAAGCCGTGTAGCATATTTAAGGCAGAATATATTACAAGGCCTGAAAAGAAATCCAAAATGGAAAACTCAAACCTATACCTGCAAAACTAATCCTATAACTTTTTTAGCCATCAGACCTCATCAAGCAATTCAAACAAGAAATCATGAGGTACAGTTTAAATCAATTTAAAATCCGTTCCTTCTAGTTTTACCAGAGATGACAACTGAAACGAATCGTCGCATGTGTGAAACATAGATTACTAACGAGCCCTCAGTGACTAAGAGTGATAATACAAAACAAAGTTGAGTTACAACACAAGAAAAATTGAATTTGAATTACTAATTACTTCCAAGGGCATACTGCTCTCTTTGCAAGCACACAAGAAGATGGGCATTTCCAAAACTCTTGCAGGCATACGTCGAAACTATGGATGACACGTTCCCTTCACCTTCAAACACCCCCCCAACAACACACAAAAAAGGAAAGAAAAGAACTAGCGATGCCAAAACAAATTATTTCATGTAATATCTTACCACTGCCCTCATGGAAAACTTCAGAGAAACAAACATCCCCTGCTCGACGCATGTGATCCTAAGTATGAAAGGACCAACATTCAAAACAGCGGATGTTATAGAGATAACGGTCGCAGTGGACCAACATTAACCAAGACTGTGACCTACCTTAAGATCTTGCCACGAAGCAGAATTGGGCAATCCAGTGACCATCACTAAACAAGAAGACAAAGTGAGACAGATACAAAAATTATACAACAGCGCATCAAACACCATCATTAACTGAATAACGAGGTCAAGCAATGCACAAACCCCTATAATTAGAGCGTCTCGAGACTCCACCACGAGGACCTCGACCTCCACTATGGCTACTTTGACGATTCATTGATGACGAATGGCCACGCCCACCATGTGCGAGTTCAACCTGTGTAAATTAGAAAGCATGAACAAATTCAAGCAATTCAATGACTTACAGACTATATCAATGACATAAAACAGAAAACCAACCCGCAGCCTGTGTCCATCAAAATCATAGCCATCACGCCCTTGGATGGCATCTTCAGCATCACGAGACTCTTCAAACTGTTGTAAAAATTATGAAAGATCAAAATATGAAAATAATAAGAAATGTGCGCATGAGCCAACTCTAAACTTACCTCAACAAAAGCATAACCAGGAGGCCTCGGGGGGATTTTCAGATCAACATGCACAATTGGTCCATACTGCAATAAGAACCTCAGCAGCATAAATAAAATCAACCAGGGGAAAGCATGAGAAAATTTAGCAAATATAATTTTCAAACTTATAAAAATCATTTATAAGAATGGAACTTCTATATTCATGTGGACTGTGATCAGTTCAAAACTTCAATGTTGTGACATTTATAATCCTGATCTATTCCCTCAAAAAGACTTTTTTTTTTTTTTTGGTGGAAGATTATCTTCTTCATTAAAGGAAGGAAACAGGAAGAGGGAGATCTTAGTCTAAAGTTCACTCACAAATCCACCTAGAATCAAATAAGCTATTAATCAACAATCTCCATACTAAGAGGTTATCTTAGCTCAGCTATTTAGTAGGAAATTATTAAGCTATATATTGGTGGTAAGACAGATATTCCACTCTGTATTATATATTTGTAGATAAAGGTTTATAATTACCAAATCCTTCATAACACGGATCGGCTCCAACACCTCAACATCAAGTACACTAAGTTCAATTGTCCTCTCCTCCATTGCTTTCAAACTCGCTTTCTCTACTAGTGGCATATAACGAAAGTTAATCTAAATATACATTCTCCATCACCGTTTTGGTTACCATTCAGATCATTGGCACCACTCCATGAAACCGTATTCATCAACCTGGTAGTTCATTATACTAAAGGAGGTGATTAGAGGACAATGTCTTCTTTTACGCTGTTAAGACAGAACATGTGCTATCGGAAAACAAGAATGGACCATTGTCTTGTGGGCTACAAAAGAATTCGGCAGAAAACTTTCATTTATTCGACTATATACAGCCAAAATCAGATCAAATAAAGAGACAAAAATAAATAAATAAATAAATAAATAAAATCTTTTCGTGTGATATTAACATGCTTCTGGCTTACTCGTGGGATGGGACTGGGTTCAAACCACCTAGACACACAAATATTATGTTACTGGTATATGCATGACATTATATATATTAATAAATTTAAAGAACAACATTAGACCGCTGAAATCAAGGACAAAAAGGGTAATACTAATGCAGAAATATTACGAACTCCTCCACAGTTCCATGAGGAGGAACCAGTGAATGCAAATAAAAATACCAGGCAGAACTCTTATAAATTACCTTGTAAAACAAATCTTCCACTTCTCTCTCGCGTATGTCGCCAGGGAGGTTACCAACGTAGAGGGTTCTGCTTGAACGACTCATTTTCCTGATGCATATCAAGCCAGCATTACTTAAAAAAGAAAATATCCAAAAGGCGCAGAAATTCAACAGCATCAGCAAAAATTTACAAGTTCAATTTCGTTTTAAAGACAATTTTACAAAATCACAAAAAAGGGGACGGCAGCATGAAATATAGCAATGAACATTTGAAAAATTAACAAAATAACATCTGCTACAGCCGAAAGTAGAAAATTGAGGTGTGGAACAATTCTTAATGATCCATTAACCAAATCTTGGTGAAAAAAATACAATCTAAGAGCTCACAACTAGTTTCGAAAGTAAAGAAACCGTGACTTCAGTTGAGAAAACTCTTCGCAACTTTATAAACATATAAATGAACAGGTGTATATGTTTATATGTACAGTAATTGTGTATAAATACGACCATAAAATATATGAATGCAGATACAAGTTTGCGGGAATCGAATTGGGAATTTACCGTGGCTGAATTGACTGAAACTGAATCTTAGAGTAGAGATGAAGAGAAATTCAAAGATTAGGGTTTTGAGGTCTCTGAGGGACAAAAATGGGAAAACAGAATATAAAGAGATGTGGGGTGGTATCTAGCGGCGAAGTTAAATGGATCGTTCGACTCATTTACCATTGGACTTGGTTCGACCCACAACGTGCTGATTATGCTCGTTCGTAATGTTAATCGAACGCGGGCTTGCTTACTCCATCAGATGTGGATTAACTTGCTAGTCAACTTGTACGAGCCGCACGTCGCTTGGCTCGTTTGTAAGATGAGTCAAATCGACCATCGTCCCACTTAATAGACCTACTTAAAGTAGTTATTTTAAAAAACATTGTCGTCGAAAATTTAAATAATTAAATTATTTGGAAATAAATTAAAACTTCGATAGTTAAAATAAATAATGGGAAGTTAGATATATAAAAAATTAAATTCATTCATATTTTATTTATGGCTCGTTTGATGTAGAATTTTTCAAATTTTGTGAACTGATTTTATGAAAAACATGTAATTAAAGGTACAATTAAATTTGTTATTTCTTTCAATCTCCAAAGACCTAATGCCAGGAGAATAAGGAGTGTCACAAATTCTAATTACAATGAAACAAGCTCTCCATCCTCGAAAGTGTTGCTTATAAAAAGATCTATGTCAATAATTAGTTGATCCAAGTAACCCGTAAGGTTCATATGGAGGAAAAAAAAAACTCTTTGCATATACTTCTATTAGTAAATAGAGTTACAATTATTACTCGTAAAATTTCGAAACATCTAGACATATGAAACACTAATTCTGACATGTGCCTGCATTGCAATATACATAACCATCGTCTTATTTTGTATATTTGGTGCAATTATTACCCTAATTACGGGTTGTCGAGATGAAAAGATTGTGATAAGTATTGACTTAAAATTGTCTACTATAATCAAAGACGTATCAAGTCACTTGGACTTCATTCGTCGGGTTCGAAATGATGTTGATGACATTATCGTCTAATATAACCAAGGGCACGAGGATGAAAAGCTTGATGCTGGATTTTGGAGCTTCTAATGATGGGTTTGAATTGCTTAGATTATTATGTAATTCAAGAATTTTGAAACTTCAATCAAGCTACACAAATAGGCTACGTGATCGGAAGTAAAAATAGGAGGACACATAACGTAACATCTTAAACAATTTGATGGGAAATCAAAAAAACCTTAGCGACATATATGATGCCAACATAGCCACATCCATATTTTTGTAATTAAAATTTCTCTCTGACTCCATTTAATTATTAAATTCACTTTTTAATGTGACATATAAAATAAAAGGATTCAAGACGAGTTTGAGTTAATAATAGAAGAGCACGTGTAAAAAATTTAATACTCCCACCTACCACCCCATTCTTTTGTGATCCGGTAGTCAAGTTAATATTTGAAAACATTTCTTAAACCTCACGAACATAAACAAATCAAATCAAAGATTGGTAAAAGGCCAATAACAAAATTATATATGTTTTCCACAACAGTTATCCTAGTATTTAATTTATCGAATGGTATTGCAAACAATAAAAGCAGAAATGGCAATCAAGGGAAGTTACATCCGCTTTACAGATAAAGAGAGCTGCACCAATTAGCATGAATTCACACACTGACTGACTACATCAGTAAGCTAATCTTCTTCCACGCCATCGTCTTCTTCCTCGCTCTCTTGCTCTTCGTCCCTGTCATCCTCGTTCTCTTGCTCTTCATCATCAGTTTTCTGGCTTTTACCAGACCCGTGATTTCCTGAAATGACCAAAAGACCACATTAAAGAATCAACGTACAAGCTACATGTGATTGAATGCAATCATATGTTGTAATGAATTTATTCGGATTTGAAAGTAAAACAAGGTCTGAAAGATAACGAAGCCTGAGATGGCTATAAATATGCCAAAACAGTCATCACAAGTTTGAAAGGGGACACCATGAACAAAGAAAATATTATCGAAAGGAGGCATGAAGATTTAAGCCTTGTTCCACCTTTTCGTTTATGTTCTACCCTCAACAAAGAGAGAAGAACGGAAAAATTATCCATAGTTACCTTTGGGAGAGTTCAAAACAATCAAATAAGTAATTCCTTCACTTTCATAATTTGCGTGTTCAACCAGAACATGGAATAATCTTCTTCCTCCTATTGCATGTCTACAACATACCAATAAATGACACAAAGGCTTACAGAATGCTGAAGCTGCAAATTGCAATTCAGACTAATCTGCTTATCGACCAATTAAAGAACAATGTATGATCTTTTTTAAATTCCTGTCCAGATGCAAGATGACTGCTTTCTTGAATAATTGAACTTCATTCACCTGACTAGTTAAATAGAAAACTTTTAGTTGAGATTAGCATACCATATTCACTGAATATTACTCCTCCAGAACACAGTCCCTCCTCGATTTTGATGAGTTGAAGTGTCAGCCTAGGTCCAATCTCTTGAAGCTTAACAGCACTTTTATTAGAAGCCCGGTTAACTCTACCAAGGTCAGTTGCTAGACTTACAGTTGCAGCTTCATCATCAGCTTCACTTTCTGATCCATAACCAGCCCTTCATAGAACCATAATAAATAGTAACTAAACCATAAGAGGAAAACAATCACTAATACATTTTAATTACTCAAACCAGCAACGAATATAGCCCCTGTTTGACACCCATTTTGGGTATAAAAAAAATTTTGGAATAGTGATTGATGGAAGATTGTGTGGTTAAAAAGTAAGGAGAATTTTTGGGTTTATGTGTAATATTATTTTATTGATAGAATGTGTGGTTGAAATGAAGAATGAGAAATAGAATGAGATAAAAAATAAAATGGGTTTCAAACAGGGGCATAAGCAAGTTGAGATAATATTTACCCCTAATAGTCACATCCGTCTATCCATACTTGCACAACATTTAATCTTCTTTAGGAATTCCCTCATTATCAAGTTACAAAAAGAATTTAATTTCATGCACGAAAGTTTGAAAGTCGCTTTCACACAAGTTTCACTTTAGTATTCAGAGATAAAATCCTACAAAAGCTTGCCCTCTTGTCCCATTATTCCTAAGATCATCACGCCACTTAACCTTCCAACAGACTTAGATAAACAAAAGGGCATTGCTTTCCATAAGCCACAGAAAACAACTTTGAAAAATTACTCCAACATTACATAGAAAACAGGAGATGTGTTACCCAAAAACGAGGATAACATATATGACAACTCGGAACATTTTCTCCCCATAACATGCTTTCATAATTGACATTATATAGCGTAACCCAAAATCAAAATGGGTAATAACGAAGAATAATATGAAAAGTAGAGTCCAAATTTTAAGCTGTATTGACTCAATCAGGAATGGATGAAAGGAATAGTCAGAGGGATATTCAATCAATGAACCCAAAGTCGTCTATTAAAAACAAAGGACAGAGAACAAGATATAAAGTGCAAGCGCATTTCTTTTTGTCCTAGAGAGAGTGAGAGAGAGAGAGCTTACTTTGTCACGAAATCGCTCACATCTTGAAGATTTCTCAAATCAGGCACCTGATGGTTTTGCACAAACTTCCTAATTCTACGTGAAACGTCAACGGGTTGTAATCTAATAGTGTAGTGACGAAAGTCAATAAGCTTCGTCTCTTTGTTATAATTCAGTAATACAATCCTTTGGCATGAAGAAAGATTGACCTGAAATATATACAATTATAAGAGACACGACTGCGTTCAAGCTGTAATTAGAATTGAGTGATGGAGTTTCTTCACTGACAGTGTTCACATCTATGGCAGGAAATATGTTTTGAAACACTATAGTAGTGAGCTTCAGATGTTGCTCCCCAGTCCCAAAACCAGAAAGAACAATCTACAACATTCAAACACGAGAAATACTTCCATGAGGATAACCCAAGGGCAAAAATAAAATAAAATACTAACAGCGAGTATATGAATGTGAACATAACATATAGCACCCAAAGTTTCCAACATTTTGTCCAACATTAAGAGATGGATGTATGCACCTTCTTTCATTGCACACAGCATTTATTTTGTTCGAGGATTAATGTGAACTTACCAAGGGAGAGTTTTTGAAAAGATCTTGGGGGCTTCTCGGACGGGATTGACTTTGAGCAATATCAGCAGCCAATGAGTATTCCATTATTTTAAATGTAAGCGTTGGACCCTGGGGTGTCCTTGCAACCCTCAAGTATGGCGCCGAGTCAGTTTTAGATAAAATGAGAAAATGTGTCACGCCCATAGGCCCTGAAACATTCAAGAAGTCTTTGAGATTATTTCGCCTTTTTTCCTGCGATCACATGAATATCAAGTTAGCCAACTGAAGAGCAAACAGAATTCACTATGCATCTAAAGCTTCGAGAATCGTGCTCTTGATCGTATCTTGCAACAATACTATTGGTACAAAAAAATCACCGTTATTAAATACAACCAAATACAGGTATACAGCCATATAAACTGAAACGAAAAGGGGTAAATAACTGTCATTCTAATGCATACCCTCATTTTTAATAATATCCGTGTTGAAAAAAAAAAAAAAAGCCATTGGCATTGAGCAATCGCTTTATCTTAATGTAGTACCTTAAGAATGTTTGGTGTTTATCTTCATGGATAACAATTACAAGCCGAACATAAAATGAATTGGTATTAGATAATTAGATTGAGGCCTTGGGAATTAACAACACCATTATATCAACCTCCAAAAGATTCAATTTTCTATAAGTATCGAGTACCAAATTTCAACTGAGCTGTCAGCTGTACTAGTTGAAAACCTTAGTTCATTTGTTGTTACATACTTTTATTATTATTATCAATTTGTTTATAGAACTATTAAGATTATTTTTCCAAGTAATTATCCTTGCAACTTTTACAGATGTGCTCATCAATTCTTTATAGAATTTTCCACAGAATTCCAAAGTGCTGACCTTGAGCTTGAGAGCAGTAAAAGGAAGCATCAATTTTCTCAAATCCATCTGCAGTTGTCGAAGAGGACCGGGCAACTTCCCCCTAGAAAACACAAAACTCTTTGGAATCTTGTCTCCAGTTATATGATCCACACTCGGCTGCTTCTTGGTGATCTGCCTAACAAACGGTTTTCTCTTCTTCTACATTTACAATTCATAACGTATAACATAAGGCGCACAAAAAAATCAATTGTAAGTATAAACAAGTATAGTATTTCGTGACTTACGTTTCTGAAACGAGCCATGTCTCTAACTATGAGTTTCACTCGATTAAACTGCTACAAATCCAAAATATTAGAAAAATATGTTTAACAATTATCACCGATTGCATAGAGAAGTACGAGAATTCAGGAGCACCTCTTGATGGACTCCAGTCAATTAGGATTTAAGATTTCTCGAAGAAAGGGTTTTATATTAGGGTTTCAATGTAAAAGTCGCGTTGAGAATATGGCCTTTGATCATATTTAAAAAAAAAAAAAATGGTGTTAAAATAGTGAGTGGGACCAAACAGTCGGCCCAAAAGTTGGCCCAGGGAAAAGCATGAGAAAATTTAGCAAATATAATTTTCAAACTTAAAAAAACCTTTTATGAGAATGGAACTTCTATATTCATGTGGACTGTGATAAGTTCAAAACTTCAATGTTGTGACATTTATTGTCCTGATCTATTCCCTCAAAGATTTTTATTTTTTTGGTGGAAGATTATCTTCTTCATTAAAGGAAGGAAACATGAAGAGAAGTTCACTCACAAATCCACCTAGAATCAAATAAGCTAGTAATCAGCAATCTCCATACTAAGAGGTTATCTTAGCTCAGCTATTTAGTAGGAAAATATTAAGCTATTAAAT
The DNA here is from genome assembly GCA_903798345.1 of Fraxinus anomala. NCBI lineage: Eukaryota > Viridiplantae > Streptophyta > Magnoliopsida > Lamiales > Oleaceae > Fraxinus > Fraxinus anomala. The sequence continues at coordinate 19,244 of CAIGRN010064798.1, forward strand.
GGGTGGTAAGACAGATATTCCACTCTGTATTGTATATTTGTAGATAAAGGTTTATGATTACCAAATCCTTCATAACACAGATCGGCTCCAACACCTCAACATCATGTGCACTAAGTTCAATTGTCCTCTCCTCCATTGCTTTCAAACTCTCTTTCTCTACTAGTAGCATATAACGAAAGTTAATCTAAAAATACATTCTCCATCACTGTTTTGGTTACCATTTAGATCATTGGCACCACTCCATGAAACCGTATTCACCAACCTGGTAGTTCATTATACTGAAGGAGGTGATTAGAGGACAATGTCTTCTTTTACGCTGTTAAGACAGAACATGTGCTATCGAAAAACAAGAATGGACCATTGTCTTATGGGCTACAAAAGAATTCCACAGAAAACTTTCATTTATTCGACTATATACAGTCAAAATCAGACCAGCTAGACACACAAATATTATGTTACTGGTATATGCATGACATTATATATATTAATAAATTTAAAGAACAACATTAGACCACTGAAATCAAGGACAAAAAGGGTAATACTAATGCAGAAATATTACGAACTCCTCCACAGTCCCATGAGGAGGAACCAGTGAAAGCAAATAAAAATCCATGGCAAAACTCTTATAAATTACCTTGTAAAACAAATCATCCACTTCTCTCTCGCGTATGTCGCCAGGGAGGTTACCAACGTCTCTTGATGGGATATCTAGGTTTAGGTTTGGGCTAGGTAATGATTTTAATTTTTTCTTTTGGGTTCCAATATTTATTTTGGGCTTAGGCGGCTATAGATTTTGGACACGGGCTGATGTCATTTTAAAGATAGTCTATAGTTAATTTAGACATCGACTGATTTAAAGCGATGTTTGGTGAAAATTAAAATTAGACTTTTTGTAGATTGTGATATAAATTTTTGAAATGTGTGGTTAAAAAGTTGTGAGATCCATGAAAGATGTAGTTTAAAATTAGTGGACAGACTGTTGCCGACTGTTAACAGTCTACGAGACTGTTTTGGCCCAGAGGAAAGCATGAGAAAATTTAGCAAATATAATTTTCAAACTTATAAAAATCATTTATGAGAATGGAACTTCTATATTCATGTGGACTGTGATCAATTCAAAACTTCAATGTTGTGACATTTATTGTCCTTATCTATTCCCTCAAAGATTTTTGTTTTTTTGGTGGAATATTATCTTCTTCATTAAAGGAAGGAAACAGGAAGAGAAGTTCACTCACAAACCCACATAGAATCAAACAAGCTAGTAATCAGCAATCTCCATACTAAGAGGTTATCTTAGCTCAAATATTTAGTAGGAAAATATTAAGCTATTAAATGGGTGGTAAGACAGATATTCCACTATGTATTGTATATTTGTAGATAAAGGTTTATGATTACCAAATCCTTCATAACACAGATCGGCTCCAACACCTCAACATCATGTGCACTGAGTTCAATTGTCCTCTCCTCCATTGCTTTCAAACTCTCTTTCTCTACTAGTAGCATATAACGAAAGTTAATCTAAAAATATATTCTCCATCACTGTTTTGGTTACCATTCAGATCATTGGCACCACTCCATGAAACCGTATTCACCAACCTGGTAGTTCATTATACTGAAGGAGGTGATTAGAGGACAATGTCTTCTTTTACGCTGTTAAGACAGAACATGTGCTATCGGAAAACAAGAATGGACCATCGTCTTGTGGGCTACAAAAGAATTCGACATAAAACTTTCATTTATTCGACTATATACAGCCAAAATCAGACCAGCTAGACACACAAATATTATGTTACTGGTATATGCATGACATTATATATATTAATAAATTTAAAGAACAACATTAGACCACTGAAATCTAGGACAAAAAGGGTAATACTAATACAGAAATATTACGAACTCCTCCACAGTCCCATGAGGAGGAACCAGTGAAAGCAAATAAAAATCCATGGCAGAACTCTTATAAATTACCTTGTAAAACAAATCTTCCACTTATCTCTCGCGTATGTCGCCAGGGAGGTTACCAACGTCTCTTGATGGAATATCTAGGTTTAGGTTTGGGCTGGGTAATGATTTTAATTTTTTCTTTTGGGTTCCAATATTTATTTTGGGCTTAGGCGGCTATAGATTTTGGACACGGGCTGATGTCATTTTAAAGATAGTCTATAGTTAATTTAGACATCGACTGATTTAAAGCGATGTTTGGTGAAAATTAAAATTAGACTTTTTGTAGATTGTGATATAAATTTTTGAAATATGTGGTTAAAAAGTTGTGAGATCCATGAAAGATGTAGTTTAAAATTAGTCGGCAGACTGTTGTCGACTGTTAACAGTCTGCCAGACTGTTTTGGCCCAGGGGAAAGCATGAGAAAATTTAGCAAATATAATTTTCAAACTTATAAAAATCATTTATGAGAATGAAACTTCTATATTCATGTGGACTGTGATCAGTTCAAAACTTCAATGTTGTGACATTTATTGTCCTGACCTATTCCCTCAAAGATTTTTGTTTTTTTGGTGGAAGATTATCTTCTTCATTAAAGGGAGGAAACATGAAGAGAAGTTCACTCACAAACCCACCTAGAATCAAACAAGCTAGTAGTCAGCAATCTCCATACTAAGAGGTTATCTTAGCTCAGCTATTTAGTAGGAAAATAGTAAGCTATTAAATGGGTGGTAAGACAGATATTCCACTATGTATTGTATATTTGTAGATAAAGGTTTATGATTACCAAATCCTTCATAACACAGATCGGCTCCAACACCTCAACATCATGTGCACTGAGTTCAATTGTCCTCTCCTCCATTGCTTTCAAACTCTCTTTCTCTACTAGTAGCATATAACGAAAGTTAATCTAAAAATATATTCTCCATCACTGTTTTGGTTACCATTCAGATCATTGGCACCACTCCATGAAACCGTATTCACCAACCTGGTAGTTCATTATACTGAAGGAGGTGATTAGAGGACAATGTCTTCTTTTACGCTGTTAAGACAGAACATGTGCTATCAGAAAACAAGAATGGACCATTGTCTTGTGGGCTACAAAAGAATTCGACATAAAACTTTCATTTATTCGACTATATACAGCCAAAATCAGACTAGCTAGACACACAAATATTATGTTACTGGTATATGCATGACATTATATATATTAATAAATTTAAAGAACAACATTAGACCACTGAAATCTAGGACAAAAAGGGTAATAATAATGCAGAAATATTACGAACTCCTCCACAGTTCCATGAGGAGGAACCAGTGAAAGCAAATAAAAATCCATGGCAGAACTCTTATAAATTACCTTGTAAAACAAATCTTCCACTTCTCTCTCGCGTATGTCGCCGGGAGGTTACCAACGTCTCTTGATGGGATATCTAGGTTTAGGTTTGGACTGGGTAATGATTTTAATTTTTTCTTTTGGGTTCCAATATTTATTTTGGGCTCAGGCGGCTATAGATTTTGGACACGGGCTGATTTCATTTTAAAGAGTGTTTAATTTAGACATCGACTAATTTAAGAGGGTGTTTGGCGGGAATTAAAATTAGATTTTTAGTAGATTGTGATAGAAATTTTTAAAATGTGTGGTTGAAAAATTGTGGGACTCATGAAAGATGTAATTAATATTGATTGTTTGACTTTAATTTAGATTAAAATTTGATTTTAATTCGAAACAAACATGACCTAAATATTAATCACATATTTTATATCTCACAACTTTTCAACCACTTATTTTATCAACTTCTATCAAAATTTATTAAAATTTGATATTAATCCTCATCCAAAAGGGGCTGAATATGACAAATTGGAGTTGGAGAATCTAAAAGTCGAATTGAATTATATATATTTAAATCACATAATAATTCAAGCAATACTTCCTTGTAATCTGAAAGATTCAATTCGGGGAATATAAGTTTCTGCAACAATGTTTAATTCTTTATAGATTGATATTGAAGAAGAAAGAAACCAGATTTTGACTCTGGACATAGGCGAATTTGGGTACTTTTGTCCATTATGAATTATGAATTTTGTATTGGATTTGGAGAGTAATTAATTGATAGGCCGCTTACAGTTAGGATGATTTGATAAAGGTGAGATGCAGTTAAGTTTGAATCGTGACTCACAATTTGTTAAGTTGTGATCAATTGATTTGATAATTTTTTATTGATAAATAACTCATGATCAATTAATTTGATAATTTGTGATCGTGAAATAAGTTGTGATCAATAAAATTCGTGGTTTATGATCGATAAATTATATGTGCATTATTAATTTGATAATTTGTGATCCTAATAAATTTTTAATTTGTGATCGTGAAATAAGTCGTGACCTATAAAATTTGTTATTTGTAACCAATAAATAATTCATCACCTATTAATTTGATAATTTGTGACTGAAAAATAAAATGTGACCTATAAAATTTGTGACTTGCTACAATGAAATAATAATACAAACTTGACCCCAGAGAGTCACAGTTAACACATAAAGGTCAGGAGTAGTCAAAGTTAATAGAAAAGGTAAGTGTTCACATATTAGATCACAAAATATTGTTAAACACATACGTAGTTACATATAGTCGCAATCATGACAGTGCTAGTCACATATAGTCAAAATTAAGATATGTTAGGTCACATATAGTCATATTTAAGAAAAATTTGGTCGCGGACAGTCAAATTTAAAAATATTTGGTTGCATATAATCAAAGTTAAGATAAACCCGGTCATGAACAATCACACTAAAAACAAATTTGATCATAACTAATAATAGCTTACACAGGCATGATCACAATGTTATAACATACTTGATCATATAAAATCACATTTAAGACATACATGATCATAGAATTATTAATTACGAATGTTAAGACATACATGGTCACATTTATTAATTTACAATCAACTGATCACCGTCATTGATTTTTCCATGGCACAAATCATACTATTTCTATTAGTCATAAACCACACCATTTTCCTTCATTTTTAAGTTTAGAATATCACTTGCTAATTTCTTAATTGAATTATGATTTTTTAAAAAAAAATTATAATTTCATTAATCCAAAATTAAGAAAATTTGAAGTGTAAGTGCGTCACCCCTCTAGAAGTGACTACACAAATTCATTATCCGAAATGAAGAAAATTTCTTTTCCTCTACATTTTTTGGGTATACTGGTACGGGGTTGACAATTGAAAGCCTATCAGTCACTTCCTTTCCCTTTAAAACAGAAGATGATATTCCATTCACTTTAACAGACTCTGCAGACAATGATGCAGAAGCCGAATCCTCACTAGCTAAATACTAAATGTGAGATCTAGAATGACGTTTCTTTTTCAAATTCAAAGCAAAACAAGGTGTCACGAACCGCAACTTCACTTAAGTCTCGTGACCCTATCGCAGCTGCAGTTTGCCCCAACTTCGACCGCACATTGTAAATATTAGTCTATTTTGAGTTGTAATTTCCATTCCATGTAATAGGTTATTTCAATTATAAAATAGCTAGAAAATAGGAAAATTTTAGTATAATTCTTCGACAAGA
>CAIGRN010064801.1:0-11545 GCA_903798345.1 Fraxinus anomala
AACCCGAGACTTACAACATCAACGATTTTACAACTCGCACAGACGTAAAATTTGTATCATGTGTTGGACCAAGATGCATCACCTGACTTGAACAATGTTACAACTAGGGCTGTTAATGAATTAAATTTTGATCCGAATCCGATAAAATTAATGGGAGGTGGATTTAGGGTCTCAGCCCGATAACCCGATCAAGATCCGAATCCGACAATCCATTAATTAAATTGATCAAATATGAATATAGGTCAATCCGATCCAATTTGTTTTAAATAATTGAATAGGTAAAATATTTTTATGGCATGTTATTTGTCACTAAAATAAATAAATAAATTTAGAATTAAAAAGTCATCAAATTCAAAACATAATAAAGTTGAGAAACTTATAATTATTAAACCCGTTTAAGAATTGAAAAAATTGGTAAAAATAAATAAATAAATAAAAGTTGATTCGAACATTGATTTTTTTCCTAACTCTTTTAATTTCGGATCAAATTATCGGATCGGATATCCGATAACATATTAAAACGGATATGAATTTAGCAATCAAATATCTGTTGGATTATTGGATCAGATAATTATTCTTACTGGATTGGATCATATGTAGGCAAATTCAGTCCATATTCGATCCATTTACAACCCTAGTTACAAACCAAATAGAAGAACATGCTTATCTGCGTTAGTGACTCCAAGAAAATGAGGGTGGCATTTCAAAATATTTTCATTTTTGCAATTGCAGAATAAGAAAGTAGTAATGTAAATATTATTTCGTTTATTTTATTCGTTATTATTTTTGTACAAAATTTATACACAAAATATTAATTGGTGTACAATTTTAACTCCATCTACACATTATTAGTTGGTCCATAGCCGTAACAAAAGATGAAGGTTTTTACGACATTTTAATTCTTTTAATAAATTATTTTGACAAAAATAGAATATTTTAAGCTCGCTATATTTTTTGGAAGTCACGTATTCATTATACTTCGTGGATGAAAATGTGATTTTCAATTTTTTTTATTAAAAAAAAATTAGCATGCACATTAAACCTTATTCTGAACAAGCACTATAAGTCTTGCCCCACACAAGTACCTCAAGCCTTGACCAGAGCAAGTACCTCAAGCCTTAACCCGAGCAAGCATCTCAAATCTTACCCCGAGCAAACACATGAAGCCTTATCCCATACAAGCATCTCATACCTTGCCTCGGGTAAGCACCTCAAGCTTCTTTAAGCCTTGCCACACTCAAGCACCTCATGCACTGTCCCATGTAAGCATCAGAAACCTAAGTATACAATGTGTTCGCTCGAGCATGAAACCTTTACCTCCACCTCAAGCAACCTTTAATTTTACCTCAATTAATTTGCACATCAACCTCGAGCAACCTAGTATACACTCGAGCAATCTGTATCTCATCCTCAAACCTCGAGCAATCTATGTCTCATCCTCAAACCTCGAATATGGATGTATGTGGGCCACTGATGTGTCGATTAATGTATGTCTCGACCTCACTACAACCTTGAGCTCGAGGTTATCAAACCTCGAGCTCGAGGTTATGATAACCTCGAGCACTCTCCTTGGACCAGATCATCCTCGAGTTAGTGTGGTCAGGCTAGACCTTGTGCTCGAGGTCATGATAAGTTCGAGCACTCTCTTTAGACAAGAACATCCTCATGTTCAACCTCTCCCACCAATGTGTTGATCTCTCTTCGAGGTTCATGACGTCGGGTTGGATCCTTGAGCATGCCACTTTCCCAAACCACTTATTATTGTCTATTTCTCCCTCTTGAGTCCCATATCCTAGGACGACTCGACTACAATAGTCCTACAATTTCAATAAAACTATTATCTCTACCTTTTACGGGACTCTCATGTCCCCCAGGAGTCTTAAACAGACAAGGCATCCAAGTGACCAAATCCTATCATGATTGCACTGTTTAGCTCTATAAATACAAGCTCCCGTTCATTATTTAGGTACGTTTTACATTGATCTAATTCATAGCTTCATGCTTATATTTCTCATTTCACTAACTTAAGTATTGGAAAGACGACGAGACACACATCGACGCCTTTGTTTCAGGTTCTGGAAGTCCTGTCAGTGTTCAAGCTTTGTCATCGCGCTTGGATGTCGAAAGCTCAAGCTTTGTCATCGAGCTCGATTTACGAAAATTCTATTCTTACTCGGACTTTTTCATCAAGTTTGAGTTATGGAAGTCATGTTCATACTCATTACCAGTCGCCGAACTCGAGTATTCATACGTGCAAATTTTTTATAGCATCATGGAGTATTCAATATTGTTGTCATTGTTTAATTGATGTGTATGTTTGTTTCATAAGCCCTTGTTTGGGCTCCATCCTCTAAAAATACATTTTTGTTTTTCTTATTTTTAACTACATATTTTTTAATAAAATAATATTACACGTAAATTTAAAATTTTTCCTTATTTTTTAGTTACACATTTTCCAAAATATTAATATTCAAAAATGTATTTATTTATTTTTTCAAAATGCATTTTTAATAGAGGCCAAACAAGGGCGAAATGGAGAGTCTTAATTATTTAATGCAATGTCAATTAAATAGCAATAAGAAATAGGATTGAATAAAATTCTCGAATCGAATCACACCGGTTTAGTTCAATTTTTCTTAAGTTAGATACTCGAATGACTATCAAAATCAAGAGCTGACATGTTTGGTTCGGTTCTCGATTCTAGACTAATAAACGAATAAGAATCGAATTTTCCTATTTTAATTTTTTTTTTTATATTAAGCCTTAGTTTGGTCCTCATTATTTTTAAAATATATTTATGTCTTTCTCTTATTTTCAACCACACATTTTTCAATCAAATAATATTACACGTAAATTCAAAATTTTTCCTTATTTTTTAGCCATACATTCTCCATCAAATCACTGTTCTAAAAAATATATTTTTTTTTGGAAACAAAATGGGGATCAAATAGGCTCTAAATAAGTCAAATTATTATAAATTTTTTAAAATAAATTTGCCAACTAATTAATTGAGCCAAATATATAATTTTCCTGTTTTATTTGCCAACTAATTAATTAAGCCCAAAATATCATTTTCGTGTTTTCAAACCCAAACTCAACTTTGTAATTCAAATTTTAAAGAATCAAAATTGAGTGGCCTAAGATTTTCTTAATCATGCTGTTGTTTCTCATATAATCGAAGCTGAGTGGTTGCGTCTCTATTTACCTTACCCATTTTTCTGCCATATTTATTAAATTTCCTCAACTTTGATTAATGTAAGTTTAATCTCATTCCTTTCTAATAATTTCTCTCGCTTCAATGTATAAGCATTATAATTTATACCTACTGCTCAAGATATTTATTGTGAGACCGTGCATTTTTATGTTTTCCTTTCTCTCGACAGCTATCTTCCTTTCTAATAATTTCTCATGCTTTAATATATAAACATTATAATTTAGCTTTAATATATAAACATTATAATTTATAACTAGTGTTCAAAATGTTTATTATCATTTTGTAAATTTTTAAATTGGATTACGTTATTTTGTATAAGTTAATGCATTGTCGTTGTATAGCTAAGATTGAACATGCCATTTATTGGATTAATTTAGTATTTTTGTAAATATTAAAAAAATTAATTATGATATGAAATCGAATAGAACGATGTCCAACCTTAATAACAAATATTGAATACTCATGCTCTCAAAGTACTAACATTTTTCTTCGAACTTAAAAAGTGGTAATGGTCGGAGCAATTCGTTGGCTTGGACTCGTATTTAAATGAGCTCAGCTGTTTGGATTTCATCTTGACGAGTTGAACCTCAAATCCTCCATGCACTGTCACCCAGGAATTGCTAATTTCAAGCATGGTGCAGCATTAATGTCTATCAGGGACGGACCTAGCACCCGGCGAGCGCGCGTGCTAGATCTGTCGAGAACAAATTTTTTTTTTGTTGACAGTAGATAAAAGTTTTAAGTTATATATCCGGTGATTCATTTTCTTTTTTAACATTACTTGTAGCACAGTTGGTTAAATGTTATACATACAAATTGGAGGTCTAGGGATCAAATCTCTTTATTGTATAATTTTTCTAGTTCTACAATTTTTAACAAAACTAATGCAATATAGAGGAAATTCAAACATGTGACCCCCTTTAAGATCATTGGATACTTGACTATCATAACACTTGTTAAATTTTGAAAATAAATCTAACATAATAATATATATTCTGTTTTAGTAATTTTAATGCCCTTCCTTTGATTTATAGGAAACGTGACCACTATATTATTTGGTGAACATTGTTCATATATATAATAAAATTATATATGTTTAATTTAAGTAAAATAATTATTATATTTAATTTTTAATATTTTATTATGATTGACGTCAACACCGTTCATGATCATTCAAAATTCTGAATCCTCGTCTATATATATATAGTTGTCAAACGCTTCAAATCTCGGGACACCTTCAATCCTAATCTCCTCCATTTCCCATTTTTCAGACCAAACATTAATCTATTTTATATTTTCTTACTTCTTTTATCTCCCACTACCTCCTCCTCCCCATCTCCACCGGGGTTTGTTCCATCTTTTGAAACAAGAAATCCCGGATTCACATTTTTTCATTTTAGTTTTTCTTCATTGTATATGATGATTCATATTTAGATTTCCATTTCTGAATTTAAGGAAAAGAAATAATGGCTGTTGAGGAAGAAGAAGGGACGACATTGGAGTTCACTCCAACATGGGTGGTTGCCGCCGTCTGCACTGTCATAGTCGGCATCTCTCTCGCCGTCGAACGCTCCCTCCACTTTACCGGCAAGGTGGCCCCTCGTCATCTCTCTTTCCCCTTCTTATAATGCTGTTTATATATGTTACGTATAACATTTTTAAAAGACTGGTTTCTTATGTTCCAATATTTATTTAATTTTTGATGTTCCAATATGAATTTGAATGAATAAGAGAAAGGACGAAGAAATTTACTTGCATTTTTACGGGTCTTTTTGCGGATTGTGTGCAAAAAGAATTCATTTTTAATCAAGGTGCTGGACGTGCAAAATTTTCGTAAATGGTTGACAACGAGACTAAGATATTAGGAAACAAACGCATTTATTATTAAATTTAGTCTTCGACATGCTTTATTTGGGTTAAATCTTAAAATATTTTTTATTGAATGTATCAATGCCCTGTGTTTGTTTTATTACTGAAGCTAAAATTTCATGTTTTATAATGCATGCAGTATTTAAAGAAGAAGAACCAAAAGCCCCTCTATGAGGCTTTACAAAAAGTTAAAGAAGGTACCTCTCTTCCTCTATCTGAGGTTTCTCTTGCACGAAAGAACTTGCTCTCTTTTGTATGTCATATTGGGTTTTGGATACCGTTAACCATCCCGTCAGAAAATCTAAGCTGTTAGAGAGGACAATTTGTAATCAAAAGCCTACGAGGAACAATTTTCATAAATTTTTGTAAATGGGTGGTAACAACACTTGAGCACATGTAAAAAAGGTGTTTCGAATTTTCATTTTCCATGATGACGATTTATTTGGATTTATAAACTAGTAGATGATTTTTGGTAAATTTAGAGTTGATGCTGTTGGGATTTATATCACTTTTGCTGACTGCATTTCAAGCCCGTATAGTAAAGCTTTGTGTGCCTGATGATACAATGACACATTTACTTCCTTGTTCATTGCCATCCGTTGCTTCATCATCTGGTGGAGAAGAATCCCTTAAAATTATTCCTACTTCGATGTTGCATAAGCGGCGCTTGCTTGCTGAAGATAGTGAAGATTATTGTAAAGCTAAGGTAATGAAATTGGTCCTTTTTTTTTTTTCCACTTCTCTTTGGGTCATGTGGAGTGAATTTGACTTTTTATCTCCCAACACTTAGGGAGAGATTCTATTCCATTTAAAATCGTGTTACCTTTCATGACATTGAATATCTATTTATTACTATTGAGAACAAGGGTCTATTATCATAATCAGTGTTCATATCAATAGTACTTTTATAGTTTTACTTGTGCTTAATTCAGATACGAGTAGCTGTACACTTGCATCACTATCCATTTTGGAATTAGAATTTTTTTTCTAACAAAGTGCTTAGGGATCTTGGACACTGCAGGGTAATTGAATCAGTTTTGTGTGAATCAAGGATCGAATGTGTACTGTTCACCGATCTAGCATCCCATGTTTTCTAGAAACAGTGCTTTAGTATTCCAGTACTCAAAATTAAAGAAAGACACTCCTTGCATAGTTTTTTTAGTATGAGAAAATGAGGCAGGGGTTCAAGACTATCCTCACCTAGGCACTGGTGGCATATCGGAAAACAAAGGAATGACTTTGACTAGCATAAAGAAAAGATGCTAAGATAACATTCGTGATGAGAATCCAGTGTGAATGCTATTCAAAAACCAGAAATGATACTTGTACAGGGGAAATGCACAGGGAGTTTTATAGGTGCTAAGATGGCAACACCTGATTGGCTGTTTTAACTATGTTTTTACCCAAAATCCAATAAAATGTTGCCATGTGGCATTCTGTAAAACTCCTTGTACATGTAGTATTGCTATTCAAAAACATGAGCCCAGCAAAACTTGAAAGTGATTTTACTGACTAGTGTAGAACAAAATACAGAGGAACTTGGTAGAATCCAAGACATCCTTTAACATATACAGAAACCTCAAAACATTCTCTGTGTTCCATTTTGTGGAACAGATATAAGTACTTAGTTTCAAAATTATGTTTCTGCAGGGTAAAGTCCCGCTATTGTCTCTTGAATCATTGCATCATCTCCATACCTTTATCTTTGTTCTAGCAGTTGTCCATGTGACATTGTCTGTTCTCACTGTTGTATTTGGAGGGGCAAAGGTGAGATTAAATTGTTTAATCTTTTATGTATATACAATTTTTCCTTTCTATTTCATAGCTAACATTGGATTTTGATGTAGATTCACCAATGGAAGCATTGGGAGGATTCTATTTCAAATGATAGTTGTAATACAGAACCAGGTAGAAATTGACAATTTCGATTAAGATGTTTTCTTGACAATTTTTGCATGAAAAGGGAAGACCGTGAGAGTACAATGAACAAGATTATTAATCATCATGTTATTTTATGTACTGAAAGGGTCTTGACCTATACTAAGAACTGGAGTTTGTGTTCTATTCACTACAAATTATCTCCAATATTTTCTGTAAAAGATGATTAACGTTCATATTTCGTATATCCCAATCATTTATGATAATGTGCAGCTCTGAAACCAAGCTTCACCCATGTCCATCAACATGATTTCATCAAGAAGCGATTTTCGGGCGTGGATAAGCATTCAGCCCTGTTGAGTTGGTTGGTAAGTTTTGTCTTGATTCCTGGAATATGAAATATTCCAGGAATGTGAAATATTTAACTGACGCTAGAAATACTTGGATTTTGCAAGGATTAAAATCATTGTTTTGGTGACGTTAGTCATCGATTCACGTTCAAGATCTAAATTAGATAAATGAAGTTTTCCTCTCTTTAATAGCTTCAGATGAAGTGGTTAACATATTATAGAGTTATGAAAAAGACTCAAATTCAAGTTTCACTGCCTCCCATTTGCTTTTTTTATTTGAACACAAGGGGGTGTTGAAGACACAATTTCAGAAAAAAAAAAGATGTCCTCTAATAGTTTAAGCTTTCCTTTCCTGTGCTTATTCCTCTAATATTTTGATTTGATACCATGGTAAAAATTGAGGATGACATTGTGCACATGGCCTTGTAATATCCTCACGTGGTCGAGATTGTCTTTTACAGTGTGTTATTGTTCGAATTCTCATTTGCCTTTTGTTATTTTTTCAGCAATCTTTTTTTAAGCAATTTTATGGATCTGTTACGAAATCAGATTATTCAGCACTCCGACTAGGTTTCATTATGGTAAGAGCTTGATATTCTCAGATATCGCCATTCCTTAAGTTTGAATGTGCTGTATTCTTTTGTGCTAACAAGGAATTTGACCTTGACACAGACACACTGTAGAGGAAACCCAAAGTTTAACTTCCATAGGTATATGATACGGGCTCTAGAAGCTGACTTTAAGACAGTAGTTGGTATACGGTATGTGATAGCCATTTGTGTTAAATAATGCTAAGTCTTACAGAAATGATCTCCTACGCATGGTGGGTAGGAGTTATCCGCCACGTCAGTGGTCAAGCCTACAATTTTTGACAATTCAATGTTGAATTGTCAAAAATTGTAAACTTGACTACTAACTTCCACGTAAACAGTGGGCATGTTTTATCCTACCCACCATGGTTAGATATCATTTCTGCTAAGTCTTATCGCTAAATCCATTTTATATATAAAAGGATGTTGTTGTCTCAAAAGCTGCACTTTCGGATGGTGATTCCACTTATATTACATGGATTAATATCATCTTTTATTTACTGCAGTTGGTATTTGTGGATATTTTTCATACTCTTCTTGTTGTTGAATATAAATGGTAAGCCCCTCAATAGATCTTTTCGATTTCATATTCAGTTTGCATCCTGTGAGGATTCGAGTTCTTAACATAATTTACCACTAGCTTTGATTTGCATCTACTACAAGATTATAACTTAGATTTATGTGAAAAATTATTTTTTCTTGGTGTAGGTTGGCATACATATTTTTGGATGGCATTCATTCCTTTTGTTGTAAGTATTGTTAACACGATTATCACTAGCATAATACGTTTTGTTAGCCTTTCTTGCCCGCTTTCTCAAAAGTGAAAAAGATGCATCCGTTTTCTTAGCCTCTGTTTGGCAAAAATTATGAATTATTTATTAATGGCCAAACTTCATTTAAACCAAACTCACAAGTATTATCTGTTTATCCACCCCTCGTTTATATCTATTTATAAGTGAAATCATTTATAAATTTTTCACAAACGGACGCTTCATCTTCTGTTGGGTTAGCAGAATCTTTGATTAAGCTTAAAAGATTTGTATGAATAAATAACTTTTGAAAGTAATTAACTTTAAGGTTTGTCAAAGTTGAAATAAGTACTTATGTCGGAAATAAAACTCCATCATACTCATGAAATAAGTAACTTGTTTTACTTAAAAGAAAAAAACAACTTGTCTAAATATATTTGGAAACAAAAAGTTATGTTAAGGTATGCTTAAGAAGCATCCCTGAAATTTATTAATATGAACTCAAGATTTTGATACAACTTATGGCATCGCAATACAGGGCTCATTTTTCACCAAATGGACTCATTTCTTTCCATAATTACAAATTTTGTGGTAATCTTTTCAGCTTCTACTTGCTGTGGGAACAAAGTTGGAGCATGTGATTTCCCAATTGGCTCACGAGGTTGCTGAGAAACATGTAGCCATTGAGGGTGAATTGGTCGTTCAACCTTCTGACGATCACTTTTGGTTCAATCGACCTCACGTCATACTTCTTTTGATTCATTTTATTCTCTTTCAAAATGCTTTTGAGATCGCGTTCTTCTTCTGGATATGGGTATGTGGAGTCGTTAACCTTGACGCAGGTTATAAATAGCGATTTGCTGTCATTTAACCCATAATTTTTTCATTACTTATAGGTTCAATATGGTTTCGACTCCTGCATAATGGGACAAGTCCAGTATATTGTTCCTAGGATTGTAATAGGGTAAATCCTTTCTGCATTTTCTGCCATTGCTCTTGTTCTCTTGCTGCTACCGCTCTGGAATTGGGTTAAAGCACTGTAAGTCACTGAACTTATAGCGAAGTTTCATGTTAGAAAGATAGAAAGATCTGGTGACTAAAACTTCGTTATAAGTTGATGGACAAACGGTGTTTTTCCCAATGTAATCTCATTGCTTTTAGTTGTTTATTGCATCCTCCTGATGACTGTATGGCCGGTTCAGTATTTTCATTCAGGTGCTCTGCAGCTATAGCACGCTACCACTCTATGCTCTCGTTACACAGGTAACTGCTCTTGATGTTTCTTAATTTGGTTCTCGATAAAAAAAAGTCTACCTTAAAACTGTGTCCATCTTTGTCTGGGGAACGAAGATGGGATCGCATTTCAAGAAGTCGATATTTGACGATCATGTGCGAACTGGCCTTCTGGGTTGGGCCGAGAAGGTGAGGAACAAGAAACGGTTGAGGACTGCATCTGGTGGTTCCTCGCAGAGGTGTTCAACTGAAGGTTCTGCTGCCGGAATACGTATAAGTGGAATTTCGTCTCAGGAACTGGCTGAGGTACAACCTGCATATGATTCAGAGAATTCGAAAGACTGAAAACTTTAGAACTTCAGAATCAGAAACTCCCATGTAGATTTTTGGGTTGTAGAATAATATTCTGATGTAATTAAATTAGTGGGATTCAAAATTTGAAACAAGGCCAACCCAACATAGTAAAAAAATTGTTTTATACACATTATATCGTACATTTTTTTTACTCCACACCTAGCTCCGGCGCCTGATTAAATCCCTCGTCAAATAGTCAAGTTACTTTTCGATCCTCAGTTGCACAGACGTAAATTTTTGGTTATTCTTCTCTCCTCTGTTCTTTATGTACATACACAACTTCACAATTAAAGAAATCAGATTCTCCTATTTATTCTCATCTGGTGAGTTACTACTGCATATGAATACTTACATGAATGTAGAGATTTTACCAATACAACCTCAAAAAATTACAAGATTCAATCTAATATTAACATACCAGCAGTCCAAGATCATCCAACTGCCAATGCTTCCTATGGGTTCAGGTCAATCGCTGTTGAATGAAAGGCTAAACATATCACTGTTCAATGAGTAGAAGGGGATTTCTTGATGGGCATTAGAGAATGAGAAAGAAACGCCTGAGGAAGCTGCTTGAGGCTTTGAGAGATTTACGTGACAAGGTTCTAAATCGTTTGCCTAACCCCAGCAAGTCTCCAACTCCAGTTGAAAAAATTGAAATTTCGGATGCAGTCGAGTTCGTCGTCCTTACCTTGCCATGATGCAATGTTTGGACAGTGATCTGGAATGTTCATATGATTTTGCCTTTTAGTATTTGGTATCAACACTGAAAGACAAACATAGAAAAAATTGTCCATTCAAAGGAAGAAAAATGAAATGTTTGTTCTTGTGCTACACTGTTCCTAATGTTAACACATACAAATAAAATGACGTAAATGTTGTTGAGTTTCTTAATATAGATAGCTAATTGTTGTTGTCCAATCTATTTTAAGTTGATTGCAGTGTAAACTAATGGGGCTTAGTTCGACCAATCTAAAAAAGAGAAAAAAGTCCAGCATGTGTTCTCTCCAATTTTTTAGGATTTATAAAAAGATCCATTAGCACTTGAATTTATAGTTTCTAAGAGTTCTGCAAACCAGTTGGCCTTCCCTCCCATTGAAGAATTTGAGGAACTTGTATAGTGAATTTGTAAGTCTTCTCTTTTGTTCGACGCTGCAAATCTATGAAATGAAGATATCGCGTCGTTTCCTTGAATTTGCCTTTGCCTTTCTTCATCATTGCTACAAATATGTCGTAGTTTATTTGGTCATCCTACATATAATTGAACAAAATCACTCAATTTATTTATATTTATAGCTCTAAATGAAAGAA
>CAIGRN010064823.1:0-30299 GCA_903798345.1 Fraxinus anomala
CGATATTTTACTTTGTATTATGTGTCTTGTGTGTATTCGAATTCTAAGAAGTATAACATTATTTGTCATTATGATAATGATTCATCGGCTTATGTGGCAACACTGGAAAAATTAAATAACATGTTCAATTGAGTGTAGGGACATGACACACATATTATTGAAATCATTCAATGGCATTTAAATACGATGATCCATCACGATGATGACAAATGAAATTAATCTTATGAAAATGAGTTTAATGCCACCCTATAGTTCATATTCGAAAGTCCAAGAACCAAAAAATAAAAAATGATAAACTTAAGAGATGACAAAATGTGTTGTACCATGTACTCAACTGGATGGGTATTATACGATTAGTTAGGGATGAAGAACGGGATCCTTGCCCGACTTTTTTTAGATTTTACTTATTTTCTTTTTAATTTAAATTGCATTTACAAAATAAATAAGTAAATGAATACGAGAAAAAAATGAATATTTTAATTTCCGTCCCAGTCTGCCTAGAGAGGATCTAAGATATAATAGAGCAACAAAAAACTAGCCTAATATGAATGAATCTTTAAGTAAGGATAAGCTTTAGCTACTTCATCAATGAATTAAAATAACAAACATGTGAATTTAAATGACAAACGTGTTCACTTCGAGCTTTCTTGCTAGCCTTCGATGAAAAGTTATCATACGTCGTGTGAATTAAAATAAAATTACGTAACTGTGGATCAGAATTAGTAGAAAGGGTAAGGTTAAGACTTTTCGCCAATCAAATGTGACATTTAATTCATATTTCTATTCCTTATATTTATCTATACATTAATTTTATTGGTTCTTCTACTTATCCATGTTCATCAATTGTCCATATTTTTTCGAATAATGATAACGAAAAGGTTATTCTTGTAGAGTTGAAAATCCAAATTGTAGTTCATTTGTTTGTCCAAGTTTGGGAGATGTGGAACACAACTACTACAAGGTGTTATGTATGAATATTCTAATAAATCGAGAGAGTTGGAATTCGGAATAATTCAAATTTCATGATATTGGAACAATCAGAAAATTACAAAAATGAAATGATTCGATTTGAATAATATAAGAGCGGTTTATAATGTATTGTATGCAATTATCGATAAATATTATTTTTCTTATTCAATTCTTTATTCAAGCATGTAACAATTTTACAAGTGCCAAGCCACTCCATCAAGAGTCACTCAATGACAATGTTGGTCAATAAATAGTTAATAGACACAAAAATATCAATTGCATATTTTATTATTATTTTGGAATATGTACCAATCAAGAAAAAGAAATGCAAACCATTTTTAAGTACGAAAATGACAGTTTAAACATGAATCAAGGACTTGAATGAAAATAAAAAAGCTATCCACACAAGGAATATACGAAATTAGGGTGATAGCATAAAAATCAGAATTATTTAAAAGTAACTTTTAAGTTTAGACGAGGAATTGTAGAAATTATTTTCAAACTAAATAACTTTTTTCATACTTCAAACACTTATTCAAATTTGTTTTTATCTTTGATTATATTGAAATAAGTGCAACTTTGATGGTTTTAGCCCTGTTTATTGGGGGATTTTTTTTTTTCCGAAACTCTTTTTTTTATATACTTATTTCCAATCACAAATATACAATGAAATATTATGCACGTAAAGCTAAAAAAAATTTCTCTTTTAGCTACACATTTTTCGAAAATTCACTATTTAAAATATTATTTTTTTCAAAAAAAAATGACAAACAACCAATTCGCAGCCTCAAGAAACTGGCAATAACAGGTCAAACTTGCCATTTTCAGTTGTGAAATTTTTTTAAAATCAAAAACAAAAACAATTATTCACACGGCATCCTCAAGAAACGGGCTATAACAGATCAAACTAGCCATTTTCAGCTGTGAATTTTTTTTAATACAAAAACAAAAGAAATCGCCGTTGCCGGGGATCGAACCCGGGTCACCCGCGTGACAGGCGGGTATACTCACCACTATACTACAACGACCTGATTGTTGCATAATTTAATATATTGTATTTTATATATGTAATGAACAAAATAATTTTGTCACTTAGAAGAGAGAGAATTTATCCAATATCATTAAATTAGGAAGTTTTGAACAAAATACAAAAACTTCAACATAGTACAAAATCACACGCAATGCAACTGTGCACATGTACCACTGTAATATATATGGAGTTTTGCTAGGGGGACAGGGTTTGGTGACAAATGCCACATGGCGCTTCCTTATTGGAGGGGGTCGGTTTAACCACGTTTTTTTGTGGAGAGGGTTTGTCCCCATTTTTTTTTAATTTTTTTTTTACATATTCATTTTCAACCACAAATTTACACAATAAAATATTCTAAGTGTAAACCCAAAATTTTTTAGCCACATTCTCAAAAAAGTCACTATTCAAAACAATGTTTTTTTTAAAAAAAAAAATTTGCCACCAAACAAAGGATATATATAACTCATGATTACATTATAAATCGTACTACAGCATATGCCACTATTTATTTTATTTATTCCCTTTTTATGTGAATTACAAAAATTTCCATTGCGGCATCTCTAAGAAGACATTATTTTAACCTAAATCGAGCCCCAAAATTCTGAATTTTAAGACAAGTATCTCAAATCCTATGATAACAGATATTTATAAACCAAATGTTCTTTGGTGTTTTCTTAATAGCATGGTTGGGAAAATGAATTTGACATTTCATATATTCACCCGTCATGTCAACTATGTACAAAAATACCCTTGCATGCATGTTTGATTCTTGATCAAGCATTAAAAAATTTTGCTAATGGTATATCAAAAAAATATACCTATGAGATTACACCCCCCTCACATGTAGATGGAACCTACTTGCATAAAATATTTTTTTATTTAAATGGATCCTACCCCCATGTGAGGAATATATAATCACTTAGGTACACCTCTAAATACCACTAGCAAAACTCAATATTAAAACGTCTTTTCTAGGTACATCACCACCTTTGCCAATCACAACTTATCTAAATGATACTGTTTGAAATTTCTGAATCCATTTGATTGCAAGAAAAAAATTTGAATGAAAAGAAAATGAATTCCAAAGGATTAAATTGCCTAAAACGTGTTTTATTGAAAATTGTCAATTAATTGTATTTGATTGATATAATTTTCCACCTGAAAAATATTGAAATTTTATATTTTTTGATGTTCATTTAACTTTGTTTTCCATGAAAATTATCTATTAAAGGGATAGAATTTATTACAATTAGAGATATAATAATTAAAGTGATATAATTTGTTACAATTTGGGGTAAAATTTGTTTCCATTGTAAAAAAAAAAAAAAAAAAAAAAGTTGCCTAGAAAAGTTTTTCCCACCACCTCAAAAACCAAGAAAATGTTAACGTGGATGAAAGATGGAAAACCAATTCCATGAAAAATTTGGACAATCAAATATGTAAAAGGTGAAAAATGAAATTTAATTGAAATGCAATCAAACATGGCCTAAATATGTCTCAGAGTTTAGACTTTAGCATCAGTTTTATCTGATCAGCTACTACATTAATAAATAAACACGCACTCAACTGAAACTGCCAGTTGAATTCATCTCCGTGGCATTAAGAAAGCGCACGACCTTTACAAAGGCAAGTGTAGGCGCATTTTTACATTGACAAAATGGGAAGGTGATTCTAAACATTACACTGCAACCTATGCTGGAATAGAGTTTCTAAACATCTCTTCTACTTCTAGCAAGATAATTAAACCTAAAAGTCTGTGAATTGGCTGATTTTAATTTACAAAATGGGAAAGATTGTGAAAATTCTTTCTTGTTGAATGCACTTTTGACTTACTACCATTGTTTTGGAAGCTTGACTGCAGAAGAGCTGCCAGCAGTGGCTCTTTTAGAATCTACAAAGAACCAGAAGAGGAAGACAAAGATTATTTGATTCATTTTAGAGAAAAATTGACATGTTTGACTAAGGTCAAGTATAATACAAGTAACTTGTTTATGAATTTAACTAATAACAAATTTATTTAATCTAAAAATTATACAGTTATAAATAGATGTAATTATAAAGTAAAAACTTTGAGTTTAGCCAAATATGCTGATAATCCAACACAAAAGGAAGAAGAGGAAGGTTCTTACTTGAAACTTTTGAGGAGCGCTCACCCATTGACAACCGAGAAGATCCTGCTTGGACTTGCTTTTGCGGGGGCCTTGGAAGTTTAACTGTCACGTTGTGCCTGCATTAGACAAATAGCAAAGTTAAGGATCTGAGTTTCCTTGTAAAACGTGTGCTCCAACATGCAAATAAGAGCAACGAGGTGCATGGAATAATTTTTAAAACAAGTTCATATAATAAAATTTAGACAAACTGCAAATGAAGAAGCCGAAATTGAATGTCTTCAATGAATAAATTTGAAAAAAGAAATAAGGGAAAGGAAAATGTGGGCTTAATTTAGCAACTCAATTTTATCTTGAAAGAAATAAATGTATCTAAAATATCAAGCCATGTAGATTTCATCATATGAGGAGCATGTTTGGCTAATCTCAAAAAAGGTAAAAAGTACTTTTCAGGTAAGTGAGTAAAGGCTTACTTTCAAAAAGTTTGTTTCTGAACTAAAAATATCAAAAAGGAATAGCTTCTATAAAAAGCTCAAACATGTTAACAAAATGTAACATTTAACCTCAGCCAAACATGCTCCTAGTAGATAATATTGCTGTGTATTCACAGTTCAAGCATAGAACGGATTTATGAAATGCTCACTTCTCCACGATCTCTGAAGTTTGTTTTGCAGTTTCACGGAAAAGTGTGTGCCCCCAATTACTAATCGAACCGTCAGTTTCCGTTTCCGTTCCCTTTGAAAGAACGCCATCAGATATATCACTTAGCCTCTCTTCAGAATCTGCATCTCCAGAGTTCAGGAGCTCTATGTCCACACTACGGCTTTTACCTCCATTTGCTAAACCGGAACTTGATCTGACATCTTCCGTAAAATTTTGACTGCTTTGTACAATGGCAAGCCTTGATTGTTGACAAAATTCCTCGTGGTGCCCAAGGTTGTCTATTGATAGCTGAGAACTAGCGTCAGAATGTTTATCACTGTACTCAGAGCTATTGTCCAAATCAGTTCGGGTTGGACGTGTGGCCTCTACAGAATGCCTTCTTGGGGAGGTAGACCTGTAACTTGAAGAGTTCGTATCTCGTCTCTCAGCATTTCCATTGGTTTTGAACGATCGTAATCTTCCAATTTCTTCATCTTTCTTCATAACAACATCCTTTAGAAAAGCCATCTGTAAGCTCAAGAGAAATCAATTCATATCTGTTCTTTTTTCAGTTTCTTATTAGTAATAATGAACAACAGCAACACAGGCTTCAGAATACTTACAAGAGTGAACTAGAAACAAATCACAGATAATTTAAAATGACTTACTGAAAAATAGATATAAATAGCTTTTGTTTCCTTTTGTTAAGGTATGCTTCTATTAGTCTTTTAAATTTGAAATAGACATTTTCACAAGTGCACCAGGTGGAACAAAAAACTAATGATGGCAGAGCCATCAATGGAAACATTAATTAAAGCATATTAGTAGAATAACTTAATATAATTGTGCCCCTCAAAAGAACAACAGTCAATCAGAAATCTATGATTCGAAAGAAATCATTTAGAATCTACGATGATTCTAAATAAGTAATTGTAGCCATGAGAAACATTATTAGCATTATTCTTCAGTAATAAACATAAGAGAAAAAGTCAAGCATGAAATAAAATATAAATAAGGGGACAACTTCAAATTACATAAATCGAGGTGATTAAATAACCACAGATAACGTACCTGTTCCATAAGTTCTCTAACACCCCTACCCTCTTTATTACTACGTGCAGCACCCAACTCAACACCAGAAGCCCTCTCAGCAAATTTCAGTGTACTTATAGTTTCTGAGAAAGATTCTACATCAGGATTGAGTTGTATGAACATAAGCGCCTTTGCTTGACTGCCTACAATAAGGGGAAAGAAGAGTAGGGATAAGCGTGTAATAGTGAGAGATGAATGGAAGGATAAAATGAAAAATCAATCACATATATGGCAACATTTAAAACCTTTATCATTCAATTCAGTTGCGTAATTGACATGATATAAGTCAATAGTTACCTAGAGAGCTCTGAAGAACTTGAGTTAGCTTGCTGTTTCTGTAGGGCACATGGGAATTTTTTTGTGCCAAAGCAGAGATCACATCTCCCAAAGCCGATAGGGATTTGTTTATATGTTGTGCTTCCCGTAGTCTATCCCCTGTTGCTTCAGAGCGTTCTACTCTTTCACTTCCAGCAAGATCTACTAAATGTAGACAACCACGCAAAACAGCATTGGTCTCCAAATCGGTCCCACGGACATGAACTGTAAGTACACTGCACATATGAGGTAAAATCAAAATCCTGCCACAATATAAAACGTAAACAGTTAGAAAATAGACAATAAGCGGCCAAACCTGTGGGACCGGCTGCTTCTTTCATTTAGTGCAGTTGCACCAACAGCCCTATTCATTAACCCAAAACTCATCAAATCTAACACATCTGTAGTCGATCTAACAGGGTGCATGCCAGCATCGGGGACAGCTAACCCATTCGGTTGGGATGTGTTCCAAATCCCAAGCGTGTGCGAGTCAAAGGAAACAATGGAGAAAGTACATGAATTAATATAGATGTAGAAGCACATTAGCACAAACAATCATGCAAATTAGGTGCAAAAGGGAAAAAGGAAAAGAGTAAAATGAAGAAGGAAAATTTAATACTTCATTAAACATGGAGTCATAGAAGAAATTTCTAAAGGATATCTCTTCTGAGAACTGTCGTTACTGAGTAAATCACGCACTTGTTCATTATAGATTTCAACCATTTGAACCCCAATTTCATATGCAATGGAGCTTTTTCTACTCTGAGATATATTGAAGAGATCATTCAGAGCTCTATAATTGACTCCCCAATC
Source organism: Fraxinus anomala (assembly GCA_903798345.1). Classification (NCBI taxonomy): domain Eukaryota; kingdom Viridiplantae; phylum Streptophyta; class Magnoliopsida; order Lamiales; family Oleaceae; genus Fraxinus; species Fraxinus anomala. The sequence goes on from CAIGRN010064823.1 coordinate 6,970, forward strand.
CTCTACAGATGTTACACTCGGTCCAGTCTGAAGATACATTCAACTTCGTAAGTTAACAAACTCAAAAGAAAATAATTATTTTTTTAACTAATCGTAAGAGTAAGAACGTACCATTGTGTAAGTTTTCCCCGAACCTGTTTGACCATAAGCGAAGATACAAACATTGTATCCATCAAGGACGGATCTAATTAATGGTTGTGTGTCTCTAAAGACTTCCTCTGGAGATGAGTAATAGAGAGATACAACACGCAGAAGAGACAGATTGTATTAGAACTATTCTTTGCAAGGGACGTGACATTTGTTTAGATTTTTGTCATTGTTTTTTAGAAATTCCATGTATTATAAAGTAAGAAAATTAGAACCTTGAGTAGCTGCAGGACCAAAGACCTTATTGAATTTGAAAAGCCGATGACTGTCTTTTCCTTGTTTTGATGGATTTATGACAACTAGTTCTCCATTGTCACCAATATACTGTATGGTTGTGTGTTTTTTACTTTGTCCCGGAAGAAATGGCCTTATACGGCAGTAAACTCTTATATTTCCTAGCAAGAAGGAGCCCACATACATTAATAATTACATTAGCACCTAACAACCACGTCATAGCCAACTTACTGACCTTTTAAATCTTGAACCTCATTGTAAAGTTTCCGATTTTCCTCAAGTACAGAGTGATAATTCTGTGCAGCTTCTACCAATCCTTTAAGATTTAATCCTGATCAAAGCAAAAACTTGCATATAAAGCAATTCCAAAAAGATAGGTAATCATTATTTCAATATCTAAGAAAGTGAAGAAATTAAATTCCTCTTCCTACCAAAATGACGAACTTCATCAGCATATATTTCCTTGTTCTTCAAAACCTCTTGCTTTAAGGACTCAGATGCCAACCTCAATTCCTGCATAATTTTCATTATTATTCAATAATTATATTGATCTCTATAGAATTAAAGCATTGAGCTTGATATAAACCTGCAAGGATCCAAATTGAGAATCGATGAAGTGCGTGTATCTGTGTTCCTTTCTTTTCCATTTCAGAAATTTTGTTTCTGTAAAGTCCTCAACTTCTTTCACTTTGTTTCTTGAATCAGTCAAGAGGCACTCGAGTGCCGTAATTTTTTTCTCTAGCTGAACTTTAGTTTCCTTGGCATGGGTTTCTAATTGTAACTGGTTCTCTTCATATGTTGTTTTGGCTATTTCCAGCTCCCGCTTCACTGATGAGATTTGACTCTCATAGTGGTCCTTTTCTTTCCTTAATCTAGTTAAATCATTTTCTCCGAGTGTCATCTTCTTCTCAATTATAGCCTTTTCATTCTATGACAGACATAAAAAACATATTATCATCATTGCTCTGGCCACAAGATAAAATAATTACAAGAACCTTCTTCTCAATAAACTAATCAACAAATACCGCCTGGCTAAAGTACACCAATCACCAATAAAAGGAAGGAGGGAGGGCAAGAGAGAGAGATAAATCACATTCAAAGCGTTACATAATTGCTCAGAAGCTGATATCATGATATACATGTGCCAACATATATAGTTATTTACTTAATGATTGAGAGTATAAATACAAGAAGCATCTGCACTCATGAACCTCGTTGATTAGTAAGGCCAGAAAATTATTGTACTATAATGGTAAACTCAGAGTGAGAATTAATCTAAAAGAGAAACACAAAGATTTGTATGGGAAACTAATACACAGTCTGTTTTAATTCTACCGCTTAGTTGAGTCATTTTAAATTCTATAACTTAGTTGAAAGTCTCACATTTATAAGAAATCTCAAATAGAACATGCACTGATTTTTTTTCTCATAATAAATACCTCAATAAGCCCCAAGAAATCAAGTACAGAAAGTCACAAGTAGCAAACTGCTGAACGGTTTAAAGCCAAAAATATGAACTTCAAGATTCTCTGGAACTTGATGAATAATAAACTCAAATCAACCGAGATAACTCATTTTCCCTAGTCACTAGAGCAGAAACCATGTTCATATACAGAAACACACCTTTATCTGTTGTAGCTGCTTCATGACAATCTGCAAAAATAAGAATAAATGAGAGAAAATGAATGAAAAGCAAAAGGAGAACCATCAGCCTAATTCCACACCCATACTACCAGCCATAGTACCTCATTTTCTTCAATGGTTCCAGTTGCAAGAGTTTCAAGTGATCTAATTTTCAATTGGTACCTATCTTCATGAGACTTGTACAGATTTCTTTGCTGCATTCACGTAATAATGCAAGCAGATCGTCAAGAACATTATTCTTTTTGGAATGAAATCTGATAAGTCACTTTGTGGGTAGAAAAATCATATCCCAGAGCAGATAATCTTTTAAGCATTTACCTTTCTCATATTTTCTGCTTGTTTATATAACCTGTGCTCAATTTCTTGCACAACTAATTTCACCACAGATGCCACGTGCTGAGCAAAAGCAATATGCCACCAGCACAAAATTGAAAATATAAAGCTCACAAAAGGGTTAAGGGAGGAATAGTGACATAAAACTATATCAGCGTGATAATATTCAACAATCTTTTGTCGTTCTGCCATACCTGTGGTATACTCCCATTCTTTCTGTCAATGCTTTCCTCCATAATTCTATTCACAACACTGAAAAGCGACTGAGAAGTGGCACTCTGCACATAAAGAGTTGCTTGACAAGTAAGAAGACCATCCAACTAGTGATGTGAGAATATGATATTCAGAACCAAGCTCCTTTTTTCCGGTTCAATGGTAGTCAGACTAGCCTATATTTAAAGTTTACGATGCAATAACAAGATGTTAGTCGTAAAATATTACCTTGAAACTTTCCAATTTCATTAGTTCTGAAATCTTAGATGCCTGAAAATCCCCATAATACCCATGCTTTGATTGGAACACATCAGAAAAATTACTGCCTGTTTGATGATGATTGATGTGAAATAGTTTTCAGTAACTAGAAAATATATCGAAATAGCTAAAAGGATGAGAAGTTAGAATCGAGAAACTTTGACCACAGATATGAATCAAATGACACGACGCATACTTGTATCTTCACATATTGTTTTAAATTAGAGTAGGGTGAAAAATACTTCTCAATTGGGTACAGCCAGGATGAAGCCATATTGAAGGTGTAAAATACTATGGTCTCAAAGCAAATATGTTTTCTGTTAGTTCCCCTCCAAAGATCAACAGAGATACAATTCTTTGAGAGGGGAAGAAAGAATTGAGACACAGCTGAGACAATGATTTCAGACGTTGAGATTTTAATGATACTGAGAATTGAGACACAGCTGAGACAATGATTTCAGATGTTGAGATTTTAGTGATACTGAAAAATAATTATCTAGTATTACAGTTTTATTTTTAATTCAATTCAACTTGAAAATTGTTTTTACAACAGAAATCCATTATACTTTTACCAAACTCGAGGTGTCCACACTTTTACTTATATTTTGGCGATTTGACTTTTTCAGAAATCACGACACAGCAGCTTTTGGTTTTGGAACATGTGAAAATTTAACCAATGTTGTCAACCACAAGTTCCACTTTTAAAAATCTCTTTGCTATCAGATACATTGCCGTTGTGAATTACATCTAAGCTACCTGGTTCCCCATTTTCAGGTGCAAGTGCTTCCGACTGCGTGTTCATGATAAACTTGATAGATGAACTCCGAGATAAATACTGCACACGATAAAATTTCAAAACAATCCAGAAAAAATTATTTGTCAAATAGTTATTAGTTTGCAGAAAATTACACAAGAAACTGCAATTATCAAGTCATGACATACTAGGAAAATACTTAATGATATCAAAAAGGATATGAAACTGTTTTAATGTCTAAAGTCCAATAAAAATTGCTCTAGTTATAAAGTAAAATGCTACAGAAGATATAAGGAATTAAACCCATTTATTCCGGATGTCACTTCAGAAATGCTCAAATCATAGAATGGAAAAAGAGTTGTAAAGTGTAAAAAAATAATATTGTATATCACCAGAGTACAATGAAAATGACTTGCAGTTAAACCAGGAATTTTCTTGCCTTTGTACATTATATGCATTTCACAAACCCTAAGTTGCACGGACACGCCACACGAATATGTCGATTTAAATTCTTTAAAATTCTACATTTATATCTTTAGATTTATAATTTTTTATCTTTTAATAAAACCAATCATTTTTGTTATTAAAATCTTTTAAATAAGAGTAGTTATTTATTAATTGAATAAACATTGTGTTAAAATTAATATTGCTACTAACTAGAGTGATTGAGGCGGACACGGACACACCAAACTAGTTGGAGTGTCCGAGTGTTCGTGCTTCAGAACACAACCTAAACTAAAGAACAAATCTGAAGAGAATTTTTTCACAAATATACCACATATGTTTAGCAATTGATGCCTGTCTATTCGTTCACATTGACATTCTCGTGACAAAATGTACAAGATTTTTAAGGAACAAATCAATTGACAAATACACATCAAAGTATTTGAAAACTTAGTTTTATGTCAACTAATGAAAAAAAAATTGGCAATTGCTATACATGACAAGCATCATTCCACAAATACGGAAGTCTTGAAAAGAAAAAATAATTCAACAAATATCATGGAAGCATGTACTTTATACATTAGGCCTTTGTTTGTTACCCATTTTCCAAAATACATTTCTCTCTCTCTCTTTTTTAATCACACATTTTTCAATAAAATAATATTTCAAGCAAACCCAAAATTTTTCTTTATTTTTGTAACCACACATTCTCAAAAAAAATACTATTCCAAAATGCATTTTGGACAAAAAATGTAGCAAAAACATACACTAGATATCAACAAGATACATTGACAAAATGCACCAGTTAAGTTAAATGAATAGAAAAGAACTCTACAAATTTATTCCAGACGTCATCCAGAAATGTAAAAATCTTAGAAGGAAAAAGACGTGCCCATCATGCAAAACGTCTGTGCATCATTAGTATAAGAATATAATTGTTTTTGACAAGTTGACAATCCGGAAGAAGATTTCTAATAAGGAACTGCAGAGGAGCAACCTGTTTCAATTTATTGTCTAACTGAATAAAATAAAGACTATTAATTTAGACCACCAGAAAAAAATTCAAGCAGCTGAAATGCTGAACCCTCCCTTTATTTAGCTGAATCAAACGCATAACAGAATCAACTAAATTGATCGTCATCTTTTTATAACTTTTGCTCCCCTTTTCCATTTAATCATCCTTATTCAAAGTCCTGGTAGCTCGATTATGAGACTGAGAATTGAAAGTTTGTCCCTATAGTTGCTGTCCATTAAAAAGCAGCAGCACAATATTGGTAGTATTTCACTGCACAGACTGGTCTAAGATTCCTAGTCGAAGGAAGATCTGAATTCCAACATTGCATGAGCATTAAAATTTTAAAAATGCCACGCACTGTGCAATAATTCCATAATATCACAAAATCAATCCTTTCACATCTAATCATCCTCATCTGAAGTCAGGATAGCTCGATATAAGACCGAGAAGTAGAAAGTTTGCCCCTATAATTTTACTGGCTATTAAAAAACAAGAAGCACAAATTGATAGCATTTTCAAAGCACGAACAGATCTAGCATTTGTAGTTGAATTTCCAAGTTCCAACATTGCACTAAAACATTAAACAAATAAACAATTTAAAAGGCAGCGCTAATCTAAAGATTTGGCAATATTAAAGTAAACAATTTTGCAAGTGTTGGGTAAAATAAATGCCACACATTATGCAAAAAAGTTCACAATTTCATCGTTAAGTTTCACAAAAATCAATCTCGACGCTATTTAACAAGAAAATATAAGCGTGTTCACTCTAAAAACCCCACATAAAAATCAACTAAATTCGGGGAAATGTGCAAAAATTCCAAAATTTCATTTTTGAGGTTCTCAAAAATAAATCTTGACAGTAATTAACAGCAAATTACTTAACAGATTCATAAATCAAAAAAATTGGGAAAAGAGTACCAGGATGCGGAGATAATCCTTAAAAGCACCTGAGAAATGAAAAAAATAAATTGTATCAAATAAACAAGAAGCTCCTATTTCATTGCAGATCGAGATTTATTTCAGTTACCTCATTTGGAAGCAAAGCAATTAAGCAGTGATGCGTGAAATAGACGAGCAAAATGAAAATGGTGGGACTTTTGTTTTTCTTCTATTTCTTTTTTATGGTTTTGGATTTTTGTGTATTTAAAAGTTCATGGTGAGCCGGGTCCCACTTCATATGCCTGCTTCTCAGAATCACGTTCCCGCCTTGTACTCTACCGTTCGTTTTCGGCTTTTCTTATATGGGCCGAAAATCAAAAATCAAGATTGTGGGGATTGGGAGAAAAATGAAGTTTTAAATAGTATTTTTTGAAAAATGTGTGGTTAAAATTTAAAGTAAAATAATTTTATTGGTTTGTGGATAGAATATTTTATTAGGTGAATGTGTGTTGAAAAATCTTATTGTAGCAAACAGAAATTTAAATTAATGGTAGACAAACAGTGTCTTAATTCCAAATAATTAATTTTAATCATACATTTTATAAAATTCATAATTTTTTAATTACGTATTTCATCAACTTTAATCAAAATATACTAAAATCGGATTTTAATCCTCATCAAATTAGAGCATATATGTGTGCGTGCTCGGTTAATTAAGGTCATGTTTGATTTCAATTTTTCAAAATTACTTTTCCTCAAACTCCTATGTTTGGCCTCCTTTTTCAAAAAAAATCTCATTTTTTCAAAACTTATTTTCAACTACATATTCTCCAGTAAAATAATTTTACACGGAAATCGAAAAAAAATATTTTAACCACACATTCCTTAAAAAATCACTATTCAAAAATATATTATACATTTTTTTAATAAAATAATTTTATAGGTAATTTCATAATTTCTTCTTACTTTTTAACTATTTATTTTTTAAATTAAAGGTATATTAATGTATCATTTATTGTATATTAAATTTTTTTAAAACAGCCTTGTCCGGTTGCTCAAGCTAAATTAGTCATCTTTGAGCCCCATTCTTTCAAAATTTATATTTTTCTAAAATTATTTTCAATTGCAAATTCTCCCAATAAAATAATTTCATACGTCTTAAAATTTTGCAGACATTCTCAAAAATTTACTATAATAAAATCTATTTTTCAAAAAACTGGTGCTCAAACGAATGCTCAATAAATAGTTGTTTTGTTGGTCTTTCCAAAAATAAATTCCTTCATTTAACACAAGGTCAAAAATATAAGTTGTTAAAAATTAACTTGTTTATTTGATAAATGTAAATTTTTAAAATTTTCAACCTAACTACGAACAAACACTTGTGAAATTGATTCCACTTTTACTACTTGAGTTGACCTAAATGTTTATTTTAACGACTTTGCTACTTGTACATCACAATGTACATCGGGGTGTACACCCCCCTTACATTGGGGTGGGACCCGCTTAAATAAAAAAATATTTTATGCAGTGGGTCTCACCCTCATGTGAGGAGGGTGTACCCCCTTATGTACAAAAGTTGATATACAAGTAGAATATTTCTTATTTTAATCATATGTAAAATTGATTTCGAAGAACTCTGCTCTCCTTGTTTTAAGAGTATGTTTGAAAAGTGTTTATAAATAATTAAAATTATAAATAAATAGTTTAATGGTGAATAGTATTTTTTGATCTTCCTAAGTGCTGAAATAATTAGTGATCATCATAACTTCACGTCACCCACAAAGGACCCATTGTATATCAACGTGTCTTTGGATATTCGCAAGTCGATCGTCTATTATGCATAGTTGAGTGAAAGATGCATTGACTGTTGAAACTCCATTGAGCAACACATAACAAAAAACATTGGGATAAAAACAATTAAAGGCCTCGACCACCAAAAGGTTTAAAGGTCTTGAACTAAGCCTCAAATATAAACGAGAATATTAGTACGAATTCTGACATAATCAACCTATACTTTAGCATAACAAACCTACGTGTGCCCACAACGAATTGTTCTACACGTATCACAAAGCACAAATATCAAGAACCTTGGGATTGGACCTAATGATATATACAACATAATGATAATGGGATGTCAACTCATAAGACAATGAAAAAGTTCCTAAAAGCCTAAACAAATGGTCATTTCCACGACTACTAAATAATTAAAAATTAAGGGTCGATTCTCATTATCATTTTCAAATCGTTTTTTCTTTTCGATTTTTTAAAACAGTAAAAACGCGTTCTCTTTTCCATTTTTTAAAATATGTTTTTGAAAATAAGTTAAAAATTTACAAAGAAAACCCAAAACGACAAATTTGTTGTTTTGGGTGTTTTCAATTATAATCAAATTAAAATTTTCAAAAAGCGTTATGGGTGTTTTCAAAATAATTTTTCAAAATGCCAAAAAATAATACATTTTCAAAAATCTCAAAATGAAAACTCAAAACACAAAATAAAAAATGAATTCAAAACTCAAAACGCAAAACTGAAATACAAAAAGAACAGTCTCTAAAGTTTTCAAACTTTTACTCTCCAAAAAGGTTGACTCGAGAAAAAAGAAAAATAGGATCGAGACTCTCGAAAATTCAAATATTATTCAATTAAGAAGTACTTTCCAACCAAAATAACAACGAAAAACTCCACCCATCTCCATTTATACTGATAGTTGACTCCTAAACACTCCCAAAATCTCTCGAATTAGGAAGAACCTTACCAAAAATAGGGCACAAATTTTGACCATTCACTTAAAATAAATAATTTATAAATTTTGAGGTCGACAAACTTCTTGAAACGTGTGAATATAAAGATCATGTTTGGTACACATTAAAATTTTCATTTTCATTCTTCTACTCATTTTCAATCACACATTTTTTAATAAAATAATATTTTCCTTCACATCAATAGATTTTCCTTCTTTTTCAACCACAAATTCTCCATCAATCTACTATTTCAGAATACATTATTCCAAAATAATGTGGCTCAAACACTCGCAAAATGAATTTATAAACATGAACCAGACAAACGTAATTATTTACAAAACAGTCGTAATGCAATGGAACGGTGCTTTCTCTCTATCCTCACCCTGCTCTATTAAATTTCCCAGAAAGCAAAGGCTACTAAAATATTATCTTTTATAACTTCATATATTTATTTTTGTTAAAATAAAATAAAACAAATAAGATATTACAAGTTTAGCCCCTGTTTGCCAACAATTTTTACAAATTATATCTCTTAAACCTATTTTTACTAATTTTATTTTACAAGCAAGAGCTCGTGTCGCTTGCAAGTAATAAAGTGGATAAACGAGTCTGAATTATCAATCTCACGATGAACGATTACTCAATTATACAATAGTTAAATTTAAATTAACAACAAAATACACAATAAATTTGAATTTTACAAATGATAAAGACAGCTTAAAATTCTACAAAAAATAATGAAAAGGCCACAAACATTAGGTATGAACAACAAAATCGTTAACCGCAAAATCGAACCGAAATTGCTTTTTTTTTATATTGTTGATTTGAATCCACATGGATCTGTCAACGTTTTGGTTTTGAACCGAACCAAACAGCTTCGAAGTGGCTTGATTTAGGTTTCAATTTTTGCAAATCGTTTCGAACCGTCATATTGTTTACAAAAAATCTGAAAATAAATCAATCTAAAATTTATCCAACCCAATTAAAACTAAACACGTCCTAATTAAAAAGATGCATCCATATTAGACATGACTCAATTAAAATCTATAAGTAAATAGATAAATATCCATCCCAGCTAATTAATTAAACCAAATCCAAATACTCAGCACACTGGGTGAAATGTCGAGCAATTGCTACTAAATCATATTTATCGACTATCCATTACAATTGAGTAGATCATTAAACATAGATTTTAATTCAAACTTACACACTTTTTCCTTCTACTAATAATTTTCTCAAATTTCGGCTAAATTTTTAGGTCAGATTATCTAAACTTTCTTATTTTTTTGGTAATTATTTGCTATATTTTATTGGTTATGTTATTTTATTCTAATTTGTGTTGGACTACCTTAAATTTTTAGCAGACAACATTTTTTGTTTATTTGCGTCTCAATTTTCTAGTCAGGTTACTCAATTAATTATTACATATTAACTTAGTTTCTAGATTTTATCATTAATCGATATAATGATTTTGTGAATTACTTAAATGGTCATTTTGAAGATTTGGTCAATCAACCTTTGGACATATTACTATTTGTGGAAATTGAATACAAATAAATAAAAGATTGTCCCACTAAATCCCTAAAGATGTGTTAGTTATTCCAGTATCTATATTTATTTTTAAGTCTATATTCCATACTGGTAGTCAGATTATTGATTCATTTGGGAGCTCGTTGGGGCAAGTATGGTTGAGGTGGTAAGTTGCCCTAAAAAGTGGTTGCATAGTAATAAGGAACATATAGTGATTCGTCAATATTTGAATGAAGCAGAAGTATTGGATGATTTACAAAAGTTATAGAATGTATTATCGTATTTGATTTTTTTATTCATTTTTTATTAATTATTTGATATCATTTAACCATAATCAATAAATTCATGTACTATATTCTTATTTTTAAGGAGATAAAGTATCTTGTGTTATAATTGCAGCCAATTAGTATTGATTAACATTTCCAAATGTTTCTATCATGTTGTATAATGATTATAATTATAAAACTTTGACTTGTAATATTTTTAATGATACAATTAATGTTTTGATATGAAATTTTATACTAATATTTATGATTTAACTTATTCAATATATGTTAATTTTTATTTATTAAATCGTGGGTTTAAATAAAATGAAACTGAAAAAGTGATTTGGATTGGATTGTTTTGGTTTAGAAATTGAAGTTGTTTGATTTGAAAAATTGTTACAAATCGTCCAAATCAAACCGTGTTTACATCCAATAGACATAAGATCTTTTCTCAATTTTATTAATTGATATTTTCATTATTTTTATAGAATGTTAAGTTATTTTCATCATTTGAAAAATTCAAATTTATTGTGTATTTCGTTATTAAAATTAAATTTAACTATCTTGTAATTGAATAATCATTTATCGAGAGATCGACAATCGGACTCGTTTTACTTATACAGACACGTGTGTAGGTATACATATTTTTTTAGCAAATGACATGCCGATACCATTTTTATAAGTTTAGTGACCAAAATTCGACCACGTCAAAATTAAGTAAGCAATCGAAGAGTTTTTCAAAGTTTTGTGAGCAATGAAAAACGTTTTCTTACGTGGTAATTTGGTAATGGCGTGACGGACGCTGTCTATGAATTTCATCAGCTACGTTACCAATTCTGTTAGAAGTTTGAAACATATGCTATGTCAGTGAGTAACATATAATATTTGGATAGCCAAACTGAATGTCTGGATCTCAATCATTACGTGCACAAGGTCCCGACATAGTAGTCGTAACCCAATTTATTATTTAGGTCATTTGTGGCCCGACTTCTCTCTTCTCCTTCAACGAGTTAATGTCTAAATGGTCACCGAACTTATTTTTATATATTCAACTGCTCGCTGAAATTTAAGATGTCAAGTTTTGGTAATTAAACTTATTCAAACCTTGGACATTACTTATTAACATAACATCCGCTTCAAATATTTAAATGAATTGGCGACGTAGCTAATGGAATGAGCATGTGGCACCTTGTTACTGCATTAACAAATTGTCACCACTAAAATTGTAAAACCTTTTCGATTGCTCACTAAACTTTAAAAAATGTATTCAATTGCTCACTAAACTTTGATGTGGTGGAATTTTGGCCATAAAATTTATATAATGACATCGAACTATCGTTCGTTAAAAAATATTTATAGCAATTACACGGGTCGCGTAAAAGTAAAAAAGTAGATAAATGAGCTAGGGTCGTTGATCTCACGAGAAATTATTACTCAATTACACAATAGTTAAATTTAATTTTAATATATTTTTATGCTATTTTCAACATTTGAAAAATTCAAATTTATTGTGTATTTCATTACAAAAATCCAAATTTTAATTAAATTTATTATGTGTTTCGTTGCAAAATTAAAATTTAACAACGAAGCACACAATAAATTTACATTTTTCAAATGATGAAAATAGCTTAAAATTTTACAAAATATGTTAAAATTAAATTTAACTATTTGTGTATGATCGACAATCTGAACTCATTTGTCCACTTTATTATTTTTACGCGACTCATGCGATTGCAGGAACATATTTTAACGAACATGTCGATGTTATTTTTATAAGTTTAATCGCCAAAAATTTGACCACATCAAAGTTCATAATTGAAGACATTTTTTCAAAATTTAGTGAGCAATAAAAGTGTGTTACAAAATTTTGTGAGCAATCAAAGACGTTTTTCAATATTTAGTGAGTAATCGAGGATATGATAATTTGTTAACTGCATGACGAAGTGCCACATGTGCATTCAATTAGCCACATCACTAATTCCATTAAAGATTTGAAATTGATGTTATGTCGTAATTGTTCCAAAAAAAAAAATTATTAACCAAAACTCAACATCTTAATTTTCACTGCCGAGTCATTAAGTGACCATTGAGACATTTAACTCTCCTTCCACGTTGATTAATTGGTAATTGGGTTAAATCCATTATTGACTACTTAACTTTATATTTGATGTTATCATGACCATCCAATTTGATTTTGTTTCACCATAGTCACTCAATTTTATACTTAGTGTTATCATGGCTACCAAATTTGATTTTATTTCACAATGACCATCCAATTTCATATAATGTTTCACCATGACCCCTAATTTCATATAATATTTCACCATGTCCACCCAACTTATTTTTATAATTTTCATTAATGTTAAAAGGGCAAAACGGTAACTTTACATTATATATAAAAAATAAATTTCAAAATAATTAAAATAAAAGCTTGCTTAAAAAATAAAAATAAAATAAAAACTTATTTAAAAAAACATTACTTAAATAAATAAAATAAAAATAAAATTTATTTAAAATTAAATTAAAATTTATTTAAAAAAAGTTATTTAGAAAAATAAAATAAAGTAAAAATTTATTTCGAAAAAAATTTTTCTTAAAAAAATAAAATAAAAGCTTTTAAAATTGAAAAAAATTATTTTTTTAAAATTTTATTTTACATATATAATATAAAATTATTATTTTACCCCTGGTGAAAAAAATTAAGTGGCAATAGTGAAATGTTACTTGAAATTGGATTCTTACTGTGAAACCTTATATGAAATTTGACAGTGAAATAAAATTAAGTTGTGTGGTTATAACACTAAATATTAAAATTGAGTGTTTATGATGGAACAAAATTACACTGGGTACAAGTATAAAGATGTGTATCGATTTAACCCATTTGTGTTATAATCGAACTTTGGGAATTATCAGAATCGATGGACTCCGGAGGTACTAAACGGAGCAGCTCCGAATCATTTTTTCCGGCATCGGTTCCCGATCCGGAACCTACGGGTCAGTCGGAATCAGAAGGAAATCCGGCTGATATTGACGGAAAGGAGGAAACGACCCCGTATGATGGTCAGAAGGAGATTGTGAAAGCACTGGAAGTGTTGGAGCGAGATTCGGTAGCAATCGCTGGGAGCTTCACCTCTCTCTTTTCTTCTCTCCGTTTAGTCCTCTCACAGGTTTCTATACAAATTAGCGTAATCAGTTTTTGTTGATTTTTGTTGCTAACTTTATTGATGACTAATTTTAGTGAAAATGAAATTGTAAGTTTTCTGCTCTTTGATTGCATTTTTTGGAGCAAATTTCGTGAAAAGTTGAATCTTTCAACTAAAAAATGAGTTTTTAAACGTTGATTCCTCCTTTAAATAAGAGATGAACCAAGTTGGATGTTTTAATTGAAAATAGTGTTCAGCTGACAAATATAATGCATCAATGAAATATTGTTACCTGATAAAGTTCACGCTGTTTAGAATTTCCTCCTGTTTTGTAGAACAATTAAACTGAACCACTAGGAATTAGATTTTGTAAAAAGTTAAATTGAGATCGGATGGAAAACTATCTAATTCCAATTTTGAAGCCCAATTTATGCCACCAAATGCAGAAGCCTAAAAAATGTTGTTGAACATTTCGGAGGGTGAAGTCATATATCCACACAGTTAACTTTCTTTTGATTTTTTTTTAGAGTCTGTTTCGATGTTTTTAAGGTGGAGATTTAATTTTTAAGGTAACAAGCACGACGGTTGATCATATGAATTGCTTCAGCGATGCAGCTGGTGGCCTTCAGGAATGTGGTAAATATAGTAATCTTTTGCTTACAGATGTTATATTTTTTATCAAGATTATTCTTTTACATCTTCCATTATCTTTTTTTTTTTTTTTTTGCTGGGGTGGAGGGATGTGATGGGTGCAGGGGGTTGGGATTTTTTGGAAGGGGGCTTATATTGCTACCTGATCTTGAAAGAGAAGCTCTTCTAAGGTTTTTGATAAATGAATCTTCTGCATCTCTTTTTGTTCCACGCATATTCTACTGTTCCTTCACTTCAAGCTACTCTTGTCCCTTATGTCATTTTTCATTGCCAACTCCTTTGCTATGAGATGTTTCCTCCTTCAAAATGAGCTTCTTTTTCATTTTTCATTAATGAATCGTTAATGTTGGTTCGATGATTGAAGTTCTTGAATCAATATTTGGTGTGCTACATATTAACTACTACTTGTTTTGACATTTTATGTTTTAGTGCTCGATGCAGCGACAAAAGGAAATCGGTACATAAATTCCTGTCTCAGGTTCGGATTCCATTTCTTTTATTTGGGAAGTTTGGAGAAGATTTCACATGTGCTTATCATATTCCCCAAATATGTTCACTTTTGCGCACGCCGAGGAGATGCTATCAAGAAGTTTGCGTGTTCTTTCGAAGTCATTATGTTACCCGCTTTTGCTTGCCATGGTCCCCTGGAAAGGGACTGACTTGAAATAGCTCTCTCCCGTTTAGTTTATGCAACGAATAGGACATTGTCAAGTCTTGCGTCCATCAAACCACTAGATTAAGGCATGCACTTGTGATCATGACAAGGTCATTTCTATGTGCTTGGGTCTTTTTGAGGTATCTATTGTCTTGGGAAGCTGGTTTCTCTCTTTGACCTTTGAAGAAGACCCATTTCTTGGCTGACAGGAGATAAATGAAACTTGCAAGGTTCTTGAATATGGCATAAGAGTGGAACTTCATATAAAAAGAAGCATCCTCCGTTTCTGGATAACTGCGGGGATAATGTCAATAAATGATTTTTTTGTAGATACAAATATTATACAAAAGAGATGATAAAGATAAGTAGAGCATATATTTGGACAATACAGCTAATGTCAGAAAAATCAGTAAATCCATGAATTTGGTTCATAGCTAGCATCAAATATCTACAGATTATGCGACTATCTGAAAATTGTCTTACAATTAATGTGTTTACAACTTATTTTCTTTTTTCCCGAATTGAGTTCCTTATCCTTGTATGTTTCCCTGTCATTTTTAAAATGCTACTTTTCATCTTTGGTTTTTTGGTTATGTTACAGATTAAATGAAGGAATGAAAGGGATTGAAAACCTTGCCTCACAGCTGTATCCTTTAATTGCATTCATGCACTCATTTAACAATTTCACTTCCATTTTTTCTTTGGTCTGTGCCAGTAGTGGCCAACCTTCTTTGTATATTCATTTCATGCGAGATATATATTTCTATGTCCTCGTCCTTATACCCCACTACCCCCTCCTCCTCCCCTGTTCCTCGATTATATATAAGAAAACTTCATTTACCCTTCCCATTTTACATGCAAAAACTCGGTCCACTTCACCTCCCATAGACAGTCAAGCAGTTCGTAAGAGGGGTATTGTAGTTTACTTTTCTGCCAAAAACATTTTTCTGATATGTTGTTCTTGTAAAATGTAGAGAATTTAGAAACGTAGCCATCCAATGGGACACACTGGTCTGTAGCGTTGGTTTCATATCATTAACCTACTCTCTGCGACAAGTACTGCATTCAGAAAAACTTATTCACATGCATATTTTGTTTGGATTGGCGTATGCTGTCTGGCGTTCTTTTGTTCACTCCCTTGATTTATATAAGAAAAATCCTCCGGAGGAATGTAGATGCATTGGACTCTGAAGTGAATAGGCTTGTTACCTTTCCATGAGGTGATGATACTAACGATTGAAGCTTCACAGTTGCTTGTGCAACATGCTGCTAATTATTGCATGCTTAAAGGTCGTTGAAGTGCTAGGGTGCCCGAGAAATGCAGTTAAAAAATGAAAACGGGGAAGAAAATCGTTGTTTAGCTCGGGTAAGGAGTGTGTTTTTGACTCAAAAGGCACTGCAGCTTCTACAAAACTTCATAGTATTGTTTATAGGACATCTCCTCGAACGGACTGCGTTGTACTCCATTCTTAACATATTTGTGCCTTCACATTTTTAGTAATTATTTAAATATTTTAGCATATTTAGGAGGATTTGTGAAAATTCATGATTGGATTATTTGGATAGGCCCTTTTAATAAGATTTTCAATCCACCAATTTGTGACTTCTATACTTCCAACTTGATGCGTGCCATGTGGAAGCTACTAAGGATCTAATGGGAGCGACTAAAGATGTAGGTACTTTAGATTTCTAATAGATGTCTAAGAATAGACTTCAATTTGTTGTAGTTTGAAAATTTGACAAAAGATTATGACTATTACAATAAACTAAACTTTATATTTCGTCAAGTATTACTTACAAAGCTTACAAGAAAAGAATAAGCTTTTAGTTATGTGCACACTATGCTGCATCTCCACTTGCAGGCTAATGAAACACTGAAAATATTTAGAATTCGTAGACATTAACGGAATGCTTCAAGTAGAAAAGTGGCAGCCATCCATTCAACCTGTAGTTTCTGCAATGACTCAGAAACCTCTTGACCTCTTGGTAGTATTCGAACCGGTATGAAGTTTTGACCATCTAAGATTTCATCAATTTCTTTTGGAAGAAGATCACCTTCCGTGAATATTCGGGAAAATTGCAAAACATTCAGATAGGCAATCCCTGCTTCGTGTTAGCTCTCGACTACCAGAATTCTTGTGACTAAGATCCACCCATTCCAACTAGTACAGACAGGGCAATGAAAGAAAGCCGTGAAATATAAACAAAGTCTTCATGTATTGCATTCAAGTATTATATCAACTATTGATTCCTCCATAATGTCTTCCGAAATGTGAATAGCAATATCT
This sequence comes from Fraxinus anomala, assembly GCA_903798345.1. NCBI lineage: Eukaryota > Viridiplantae > Streptophyta > Magnoliopsida > Lamiales > Oleaceae > Fraxinus > Fraxinus anomala. Next base: position 24,165 of record CAIGRN010064823.1, read on the forward strand.
TCAGTATCTAGTCGGAGGTCAAGCCATGATCTGGATTTTGCCATATCGCTTCCAATAAGCAGGTCCAATGTTATCGGCCCTAACTGCGGAAGAAGGTGAAATTTGACCTCCTTGGTTACCTCATCAAAAACCTGTTCTTCTGATAGCACAGGCCTGATTTCCGGTTTGATGAACGATAGCCAATGAGAAGAACTGATTTGGCGTTGATATATCTCTAGTAGAACTTCATTCATATGATCAAATATAAGTTTTGGGTCACAGCGAGATTCAGTAGGTAAAAATACCACTTCATCAAACACTGATGCATTAAGCAGCTGTTCAGGTATTGCCCTAATCATTGATAGGTCGTTGCAACACAAACGAGAAGCTTCCAACACTGAACGTACATAGTTGGAAATGGTATCCTGTTTATCTATGCTGGCAGTTGGATTCACGGGGGGATCTATGGGGGATTCCTCATATGAGTATTGTTCAAAATCAATACGAAGTGGTTGCAATGGCTTTCGAGCTGCAAATAACCAAATATTACTACATTTCCGGATCTTGCACAAAAAATGAAGCAAATATTTAGTTTTATATTAGAAATACCTGATTGTACTACAATGCTGGGGGGACCGGGCGAGTCTGTAAAAAATGCATCAAGAACAGAAACTGGACTTGGATGCATTTCTTGATCTTTACTGCCATTCACTACGTGTAATTGGTATATGCTTGGACTCGATGGAGAATCATCCAATGCAGAAGTAAAGATTTGATTATCTGAAGGGGAATCCTACGAAGAAGTGGAAATTTGTTAGCTGGACTAGAAGTACCAAAACTCTCGGGGGTGCAATGATAAAAAATGGAAAAGGCCACAAAGGACAGAGCCTCAGTTGGACTAAAACGGGATGAAGGTTTCACCAGTCTCAAGTGTGTTGCACCGCAGTCTTCCTTCTGTAATTCAGTTGTGTTATTTCTTTTCGTAGTACTACTAACATCAGTTCTGTTTAATTCGTTTGGCACTTCCAGAGTATATATATTTCCTGGTTGCGGAATGCCATTCACTTCTACTGTACGTGATTGACCAGGAAAAATATGAAAAATAGATAAACACACTAGATTGACAAAAGCACAGAAAAATGTTCAATAATGGGGAGAGTCCTACCATTATACTTTGGACCATCTGTATCAGTATTTACTTCATGCTCAATGTTCTGGATCCTCGTGTCACCAGCCCTCCTAAAGCCAACACCTGATGGGACTTCTGCACCCTGTCTATGGGCACCTACACGAGTTCTTTGTCTTCCTCTCTCCATATTCCAACTGCTTTCCATGGTCATTTGCAAGTCGCTGTATGGACCAAATCTCATTTGTGCAGAAGCAGGATCACATTCCCCATCCCTTGGGCTTGGAGGACAGGAATCGCATTCAGGTGAGGAGAGAATTCGCCCTAAGGTTTTTGGGAATTTTTCGCCTTTTGGGCTCACAGTCGCTGTTACATTCTTTAATCTCTCAGAAAGATGCCTTTTTGCCTCAATAATGTCAGAATCCTGTTTCTCCGTGAAATGGACTCTTGACAGGTCTATTTTTTTGAGTAACATTCTATTCGTGCAAGAAGTATCAGTATCGTAGCTTGAATTGAGATTCTGTGTCTTGCACAGCTCGTCTTTTGTCTTGGCATTGGTGGAAGAATATGCAGTATTTCCACATCCTCCAAACGAATATTTTAACTTTCGCTTCATCTCTCTGAAAAAGAAGTACGTAGGTTTCTCATCCGGTCCTTTCCTACTTGAGCTATGACGAGACTGCAATGATGAGCAATGACAGGCAACATTTTCAGGATATTTTATGTTCTTCGGTGTTGGCTTCAATACTACTATCTTATCTGAAGGCCGATGAGTGAAACTTCCTTTTGATGGATATTCACATTGGTACTTGATCTTTTCCCACAAAAGAGTGTTCACATTTTTCTTTTTAATCTCTGCTGCACATTCAAACTTTTCGAAACTCCCCTCATCTTTACTGCCCAGTTTTGAGACATTGCCGTCTAAGATTGAACTGGTTGTTTCTTTCTCCATCTGAAATTTCTGTAGGTTCTTAATGTATTTTGCTAGTACGGAATTCGGATCTTTCAGGAGTTTCACAAATAAATCCTTGTTCGAATTCAGAATTTCCAATGCATCAGAGAATGGTTTTGATTCTGAGCTTGGCCCTTCTGTACCGGTGAATTTTTTATCAAGAAACATCTGATCAACAAAAGCTTTGGCGCTCATCTGAACTAACTGCACATTCATCTCATCGACTGCACCTCCACAATAGATGTTGTCTTCTTGGTGAATCTGATTGTAGGTTGCTTCCAAAATTGCAGCAACGTTGAGCTTATTTGGAAATGTTTCTGCAGAACCCAAAATGTGCTGATACGTCTGCTTTGCTGCATTTTTGGGGTGATGCACCATCGACTTACAAGCACTTTTGGATATCTTGCTGGATATCTTTTGATTTTTAGCTGAATGATCAAAAACATCAGAATCAGTTCCTCCAAGTTGCTGTTTCTCATCTATGATTTGCTTCTTTTTGTGCTTCTTGACCGACGTATCTCCTTGAATGGAATTTCTTGAACTTTTCTCACTTGCATCAACTGTACGACTTGCCAAGTTTGCTCTATCCTGGAGCATATTATATCTAGGATTAGTTTGTTAGTACATCTTTCTCATATGATACCTTTGAAGATTGACTTCATATCTCGTAAAAGCTCATATTAGGCAATTTGAAATATGCGGACGATGAAAAATGCAAGCAGGGAAAATTCTTGTGCTAAGTCTTCACAACACATATAATATAGATTAGAACAATCATGCTACAATTACATAATGTGTTTCCTAATTGGTTACCGAATTGACAAGTGGCAACTCCCTATTGGGGGGGGGGGATAACCAATTAGGTAATTAATTATGTACAACAAGAATAATTCAGATTAGAAAGGGTAAAAGTGCATGTTTGGGAAGTGATTTTAAGATGTGGATCCCATGGAATGTGTAGATAAAAGTTGGGTAATAGTTGTGGGTCATACGAAATGTGTGGATAAAAAGTATGATTATAATCACTCCCCAAACATGGACTTAAGAATTGTTTGATCTGTACAAAGAAACATGTCAGAACATGGGAAGAAACAGAAGGACAACATAAATGATGCAACATTTGACACCCTTCTATTTATCCCTATTCCAGATATTATGCACGATAATTTATGAACTTAATCTCTGCAGCTGAAGAGGGCTATGACTACTTACTTTAATTTTCCTGACTTCTTCATCATAGCCGGCAAGAATATCAGGCTTTCTTGGATACTCTGTTGGAAGAGAAGAGAAGTCAAGAACTTGCAAATATTCAAATGGTATAGCTCTAACAAATTTAAACATACACGTGTGAAGTTATAGGCCACATAAATCCACCAAAAATTTGAATGATGGAACATCATGATTTTGGTACGAGGCCTAACCAAGTTCATGTACTACAAGGACTTTCTAAATTTGTTGAATTAACAACACATGCTATCAACCAATGTTTCCTAAAGAATCATATATTAGTAAGAAAATGCTTCAATTGTCAAATTATAGAACATCAAGATTTTGGTATGAGGCATAACTATGCTCATGCACTATAAGGACTTTCTAAATTTGTTGATATAACACATGGTGTCAACTGTTAAGAACTGCAGGGTCATAAATAATCATAAATTAGTAAGAAAAACATGTGAACGGCGTGGATCTTAATTGTCCTGTACATTTTTCCCTTGGGACTGGGGATCAACCTTCAGGGGTACATTGAACATTCCATATTTGTATCAAGTCACCCAAATATTCTTAAAATTTAAGAAGGATTCTTTAGGAGGGCGTTCTCTGCTTCACTTATTCCTGTTTGCTTGTTAGGGATTAGGATTTAATCCATAACAAGAGGAATCGCCATAGTTCGTCTGCATTTTCTTAGAAGTCAGTCTCGGTAACAAAATTTAAGGATCAAGAAACTCGAAAAAAAAAAGCTCAGCTGGACTCTTTCCTCGTATGCCAAGAAAATGAAATTTATGTACAACTCAGCATTTCAATCACTCAAATAAAAGTATATTTCTTTATTTTACATACTATGAATTGAGGGAGTTTTACCATTCATAATATGTTTGTTCACTGGCCTCCCATTCAAAAGCAGTTTTCGATTGGCGCAACCATGGTGGGACTCAAAGATACTCCACTTACAGTTCAACTCACACTTCTTCTCCCTCTCCTCAGGAATTCTTGCTGATCTCTTTGCCACGGTCATTCTACTCCACAACTTATTTTACCATCAAAACTGAATCGTGCATCAACATATAAAACGGAAACCTGGGAAAAGAAAAACAGAATAAAATAAGTCACTGACATGTATAAGGCAAGAAATCTTGCAGAATTTTCTTAATCATCACACACACATTTGCTCTCCCATAAGCAAGAAAACCTTCAAAATCACTTAATCTTCTCTTAAATTATACACTGTTTGAAGTTTTAAAGCTTGTGCAACGACTTGTGCCTTCACTAAAATTTTAGTCAATAAAATTTCTTGGAACTTTTGCCAAGAAATTCTAAATCAGCATACTTACACTAGCTCTCTCACAAGCAGGAAAACCTTCGGAAAAAGTTCCAAGATTTTTTATTGACTGAAATTTTAGTGTAGGTACAAGTCGTTGAACTTTATTGAACAAGCTTTAAAACTTGGTTTGAAGTGTATAATTTAAGAGAAAATTAAGTGATTTTGAGAAATTCTAAATCATCATACTTATTACATTAGCTCTCTCACAAGCAGGAAAACCTTCAGAATCACTTAATTTTCTCCTTAATTATACACTTAAATCCAACTTCTGAAGCTTATTCGATACCAATCAACAACTTGCACTTTTACTAAAATTTCTCCAATAAAAAAGATTGAAACTTCTACCAAGAAACAAATAGACGAGACTTCAAGCAAAAGAACAAAAATGGGAGGTGGGAGGATACCTGAAATTTCTCTTGTGATAACAGTTTTTGACGAGTAATGAGAAAAAAAAATGACAAGAAAAAAAGAGGAATTCTTTGTTTGTATTTGTAGAAAATAAGTATTAAAATAAATGGTTGCTTGACACTGACTATTCCAGCGTATGCAACTAACACATGGTTTTCCTCAACCACTGCTTATGAAATCTTACAACTCAAGGAACGTATTTAGTCCCATTTTTTTGATAGAGATGAATGATTCCCCTTTGTTTGGTGGAAATTAAAATCAATCTTTTTTTTTTTTTTTGTAAATTTTAATAGAAGTTTATGAAATGTATATTTAAAAAGTTGTCGGACCTACTATCAATGCGGTTGAAATCAATTGTTGACTTTGATTAAGATTAAAATCTGAATTTTGCCCCCGTTTAGCCCCCCCATTATTTGTTAAAATTTTTGGAATAATGATTTTTTTGAAAAATGTGTGGTTAAAAAAATAGATAGAAAAATGTATTATAAATTTAATGGAGGGCCAAACGGGAGCTTAATCAGGACCAAATATTGGCGAAATATGTAGTTGAAAAGTTATGAATTCTATAAAATATATTGTTAATATTAATTATTATCTTTGATATGGATTTTGAGTGTTTATGAGGGAATCGATTTTGATTGGTTTTATTAGCGTTTTGTTAAAAAATTAATGTTATTTAGTATCACTAGTGTTTAACACCAGTTTAGGTGACAGTTTTTGTGGTATTAAATTACATGTTCAATTAAATAAATCATATAATTTCACCTTTAATCAAACTTATCATATAATACAACATAGACTGGTGCTAAATAAAATTATTCTTTTTAAAATTGTCAAACATATATTTGAGAGTTTGTTATCCACTAGTCCGCTAGTAAAATTTTCAGTTTATAGTTTTTGTATGAATTTTTTTTACTTATAAGTGATATTTTATTTATAGGTAATTATTTTACATATAAGTTAACATTTAACTTAAAAAATTAAATAAAATTAAATATTTACTTCAAATTTTTAGTTAGCCCTTTTTTAATGTAATTTCCACATCTACTATTATATAAGAATTTGTCTACTCGTACAACCCCAACAATAGGGGGAGCCCACTTCCACAAAAAAAAAAAAAAAAAAAAA
>CAIGRN010064829.1:0-30037 GCA_903798345.1 Fraxinus anomala
TACTTATTGTAGTGTTGAGAGACTCACAATAAATTTAGAATGCGACAAAATTAACATATGTGCAATAGATGTTAGGAATAACATTTATTACGTGTCCAATCATATAGATAACTAAACTTTAATGTATTCTAATAATTCGAATTCGAGTTAGGAATATATTTGAGTCGTGGTTATGACATATTTAATTTGTCTTGCAAAAGAAAATTAATATCATAATTTTATCAATTATCAAGAACGCATGAACAGAACTAGACTACAAATCTAGAATTGAAATAAATAGTAATAGGAGGATTCAAAATCCAATACAATCATTCACAATTTGATACAAACACTTTTTACCACTTTACTAAATCAATTTAAAATAATTACAAAATTAAAATCTTTTTTGTTTACATATTTCGAATTCCATATAAAATTAACAAATTTGAATTGAATTTATTTCCTGTGGGATGATACTCCCAATTCACTAAATTTATTACTTGTCACATCTCGCACGCTTGCGGGTTTCACACGACCAAGAATTATTAGGAAAATAAAAACCACATAACCCTAAAAAAATATTTTTCTAGTTTTCAAGGAAAATATGATCACGTGACCAAAAGTAGAAAAATATTTTTCGTGAAAAAAATTGTCAATCAAACATCACAAAAGTAGGAAATTGAGTGAAAAAAATATTGACAATCAAACGCACCCTTAATGTAAGATTTTATTTTCTGTTAATAACAATAGAAAAGTAATTAATATATAAAATTTATAATTAATAAAAAAAATTAGTCAAAACAATAACTGTAATATTATAAATATAAATAAAAAGAAATGTTTATTGACAATATAATAAAAAATTAAAAAGAGGTGAATAAAGAATAAATGCTTCTTCATCGACTATTAGAAATAGAATAATTGTCGATAATTGTCGATAATATAATGAACATTATCATCTAGGGTAATTGATGATAGATATGCATTGGCGATAATTCTAGAAAGTACTTTATGAAAGACTTTTGAATGATCATTCTAAAATGTTAAAAGACATGTGAAAATCGATTGCACTCTAGATTGTTCCATGTAAGAAAAGTGGAAAAGATTTTTAAAAGGTTGCGTACAACCTTGCTAGAATCTTCCAAGCAAATGTCCATTTAAGCTTGAGTGGACTCGTAACATTCTTCTTTAATAATTATTGAAGAAAGTAAAATCAGATACATTACTTGTACTATAGTCGATAATTCTATTCGAATCACTAACATATTAATTTCTATTATAATTGTTGATGTAAGATTTGGCCTAAGGCCTCAAGTTTGCTTAAACCATCTCTACCTATTCTATTTTTCCAATTACTCACTCTCAAATTTTTACTTTCTAGGGTATGTTTGATGGATATTATTGATAAAAGAATGTATTTTAAATAATGATATGATGAGAAATATGTGGTTAAAAAGTAAAGAAAAATATATTTTGAAAGAATGTGTACCAAATATGGGCCTATTCTCTCACACGATTGTATGCGATATCCACACATGATAGGCCAATCATTTATAATCATTTACACGATCACATATGATAAAAGTGAACCACCAAATAGCTATAGCTCACAGATTATATAGATAATGGCCCGAACAATAAATATGTACTCCAGTACACTGTAGAGTGTTTCACAAACCAATACACGACATATAATCTCATGATGCATGCTATGACGTATATATCCAGTATGTAGTGCAACACTGCACTTTCAAGGTTACCAAATGACATGCAACATAGTGTCCAATAACATATAGTATCCAATAATTGATGTCACGTATAAATAAATAAACTACATAGAATATATTGTAAGTCAATGTCATAATATCACTAATAAATCAAGCAGTTATAGATCTACATATTTTGCATTGAGGTTGAAAGCATCGACATTGAACTCACGTAGTTTGTATTTGTGTTAAATCCTGCATAATTTAGGTACTTGAATGTTAGGTATGACTATATTACATGGTAGGATTTACTCAGGGGTTGATCGAGGCTAAAAACACCAAAAAAGGTGTCCTGGGACAATCTCAAAATGGAGTGTAACACTTGAAAACCAACGAACAGAACACGTGCAGAACTAGAGTGTCAGAATAAATATAGAGATCCTCCAAAAGGAATGCAATATATTGTTGGAATCTAAGTCACAAGTTCAACAAAAAAATGTGTTTTTGTCTAAATTGTCACACCTCATACCCTTGTGTATACAAGGGTAGGGAGCAAATGAGCAATCCCCTAGGTTAGGGGCAGTGGCAGATCTACCACCCGACGAGAGGGAGCGACCACACGTGTTGGGATCTATTGGAACAGTGGAAGGGAGAATGAAGGATGCGATCGGACCGGCGAGGCGGCGACGACAAGGTGAGGATTTCAATTTTTTTTTTAAGTTCGGGCTTATGTTGTGGGTTGTGGTCCTTTTTCCTTAAATGACCAGGCCCAAAAGAAAATATATACCAAAAGAAAACATACCCAGCAGTGAGAAGAAGACACATGAAATACGTGAGGCAGTGAGTAGAAAGCCAGAAATCGTCATCCTGTTCGCCACTAGTTGGAACTTGGAAGAGCGTCCCTGTGCAGCCGTAAGCCGTGCGAGTTGTTGCAGCCCGACGAGTCGCCGACAGACATTAGTGACTGTTGAGTCATGAGTACCTTTCTCTGTTTCTCTTTCATTGTTCAGTTTTCTGTAACTCTTGTTGTTTTATCTTTTTTTTTTTTTTTATGTTTTTTTTGTTGTTTTTTTTTTTTTTTTTTTTTTTTTTTTTTTTGGCTTTGGTGAGTGGGGTTATTTTTGTTATTTATGACTTATCACTTGACACTTATGAGTAATGATTTATGTTCTATGACTATGACTTAATTGGCAATTTGGCATTCAAATGAGAATTGTGATTTGTGAATTTGTTATCACGATTTGTGAATACGTGATTTGGGATAAATAATTTATGTTGTACGAGTCATTGAGTTATGAGTTATAATTTAATAATTTTTGAGTTTTGATTTGTAATTTGAGAATTTATGTTTAGAAATTTAGGGTAAGTGAAAAAAAAAAATCAATTGAGAAAATGTTGGGCTCAATTCAACCATTTGTGCTTTGTTTTAATCAATTGTAATTGAAAAATAAATTGGACATTTTGCAGATTATGAAACGATTTTTTCAATCGAAACGAAAGTTCATACCTATTTCTTCTAATTTTAGTGGTGCATTTAGTCCCATCACTTCTTCTAGTCGAACACACGATGTTTTAAATAACACAAAAAAGGTTTGAACTCAATTCAATGAGGATAATCTTGTATTTGATCCACGAAAACACCTCTATTGAGTCATATGATCCTAAAATGATAATATGTGTTTTCGGAAAGAACATTTTGCTGAATTTGATTGGTTGGAGTACATTGTAGAGAAGGATGCGGCGTATTATTTGTATTTCTACTTGTTCGAGATATGTCTATATTTTTTTTTTAACATATTGGAAATTCCCTTTGTAAGTAAAAATAAGAATACATGAACGTTTAGTACATAAAAAGTGTATATATTTTTTTAAATTTTCTTTCAGTAACTGCATGAATCATTAGTTTAATGTTGATGCTAGGTGTGTGGGTAGAGTTTTCGGCAAGAAACTATATACTTTTTGTGATGAGAAGAAAATCCCGTAATTATGATATAAGAACATTTAAAATGTTCACGGAAGACATTTTTGGAATATATTTGTTGTGTCTGCTTCGATAATCGAAATCTTGTTTATTTTGACATGTGCCGAATGATTTCCTATAGGTAGGGCTGAGTGTCGGTTATATCATGTTGGTTTTCTGCCTCCTTTGAATCTTCCTATTTTATTTTCAATTTGATTTTTTTCTTCATTTTTTTAAGTGGATGGTTCGGTCGAGTCGAGTCAGACGGATCGTGATGGTTTTATGTGTAAACCCATAACCCAACCTGTCCGACCCAAACCCATTTTTTGTGGCCTAGAAATCGAACCCAACCAAAATATTGTAAAAAAATAGACCCAAATTGATTGGTTTGGTTGATTTGAGCGGTCCAGTTCGATTTTGCCCACCCCTGCCTACAGGGACATATCCAAAAAAAAAAAAATTGGTTTAGTAGGGCAAAAAATGTATCTTTAAATGAAAGGATCAAAAATTTTATATTAAACTTTTACTTTTAGTATTTAGCAGTTACCGTACTTTTAATTTGGTTGGTTACAGATGAGGCCCCTTGGACCTTTTATAATTTCACATCCTTTAAATGGACGATGGAGATTGATTTTATTTTATATTTCATGTTTTTTTTTTGTCTAGGTTATATTTTATAGATATGTTTCTACAAATTTGAATATTTTTTTATATCTTACTACATGGAACATCTAGTTACAAAATCATTTTGATCTCTCCTTTATTCTAGAATACTCCAACAAAAAATGTCTTTCTATATCTAAAGTTTTCGTTTGTAAACCCTTCAAATTTTTGTCAAATACATAGTTTGAGCACAAACATTGCTAACTAGTTTTAATCTTTGACCCATTCACGTCTTACAAATTCAGATGGTGTAACGTACCTTTATCATTTTCAAAAGTGTAAATATTTTTAAACAACTCTAACTCTTATATTGAAACCTAAATATATTAAGAGAGATAAATGATGTGATTCAACACGTATTTTTAAATTAAAGATGAAAATGAATATGTGGGCAAAATTGGTGGACAAAACTTAAGAATCACCTAATTTAACTTGTTTGCATCCATACATTTTATGTCCCTAGTCCTTATCGTGGAGATGAGTTCTCTCTTGCACCAAAGCGCATTGTGTTACCATCACATCTTCGACTTTCCTTGTAAAATCTCAACTAGTCAAAACTTTCTCTTCCAATCTCTCCTATATTCCATTTCTATTTACATTTAGGTCTGGACACAATTTGGATTGGGTTGGTTTTGAGTCCAACTCGAAATTGAAATTGACTTAATTGGTTTGGATAAATTCCAACACAAATCGACCCACTTCAGCTTTTGACATCGAACCAAAATAGTTGGACATTGATCCGAGTTAAAAAAATTTACATACCTGTTTTGATTTAAAAAATTTGAATGCCTATATATATATATTCGCTTGCGTAGTGTGTATCAATAATATATATAATAATGTAAATGATAAAGGGTTAGTTTTTCCAAAATCATAGTGTATATCTGATAGTTACAAACAAATAATTACACTAAAATAAAAAGCAAGGCAACAATCTGAATTCAGAGTTCATAACAAACAATTCTTTTCATTGCTTTTATTTTCTTTTGAAATTTGGAGTTTTAATAGAATAAGAGTAGAAAGTAAACAAATTATTTGAGAAAGAATTATATTTATGATTTTATTTTATATGTTAAGTTTAAAAATATGAATTTTAAAATAAAAATAAAAATAAAAATATATGTTAGCGGGTTGGGTCGATATGCAACCTGGATTTTTAATGGTTAAAATTAATCGAACCGAACCGAACTGAACCGAACCGAACCGATTTTTTGGTTCGAATTGATCCAAACCAACCCAACTCGATTTGGTTGGTTTCTCGATTTGTTTGCTCACCCCTATTTAAATTTATTGGTCCATATTTTTTTAAATAAATTGATATTATGGTATTTAGTGCATATCAGTATAATTATGTTAGATTTACTCATAAGTCTTATGTTAAAACATAATTTTGGATGATTATTTTATTATAATAGTGTTCGCCTATGGTATTTGATAATGGTCCATTATGAAATTAATAAATATTTATTGGGAATAAAATGATAACTCCTATAATTAAAATTACATTTTGAGAAATAAGGTACATTTCACAAAATTGCAAAATTCTAGTCACTCTAAAATAAAAAAATTATTTTTAAGATATTATGTACTAGAATCGATTTTGTAGGTTCCCTAGATTAGGAAATTCATACGAGAAATAATAGGTGGATATGCGAAAAGTAATTTATTTCTTTTAAATTTATTCCTACAAATAGCAAATTAGTTAATTTCTCTTTCGAAAAAAAGGCCGGCAACATCGGCATTTGAAATCTCTGCAAATAATGAGCAAAAATTGCATTAGTTAGAAGAAAAGTTGAAGATATATTGCGACCTCTGTGTTGGAATGTGACTCCTACCGTATGATTGTATGTTGCCACTGTGATCTTAAATGAGTTGCTTAACAAAAAGTTACTATAAGTTTGATTAATTCTATATCTTAAAATTGCAACAAATTCATATGGTACAATATGAGTTCATGTTAGATGTGAAAATAATTGTGACTTTGACTACTGTTATTTCTTAGAATCGTGACAACTTCACATGACGATTGTTCATGTAGACGCAAATAGTTGTCAAATGAGATCATTTTGACATTTGATGAGATTTTAATAATATACAATTATGGCTCATGTGAGTAGTATTCCTTCATATTACAAATTTGTGATCACAAATTTTGTAGTCTTCCGACCATGTTGGTGGAAAGATAATGATTATCTCTTCTTAATACAAATCAAGTGAATAATTCGCTTTCTTCATATCACGATAAAAAAGAATATATCATTTAAATTACTAGAATTTTAGGAATAGTCTTGGGGTTGTAAAAGTATAAACGAAATTATAATTTTTTTTAATTAATTAAATTCTTAAACATTTGATTTAAGAAATTTTAATATCAGTTATTTTTTATCGCGAAAAAAAATAAAGAAAGAAAAAATATCGTTTAAATTACCATCATTTTTCAAAAATATCAAAAATAAAAAAAAAAAAAAATCTAAAAACGAAATTTTGAAAAATTAAATTGTAAAATTTTTTATTAATTACTTATTTTTTTAGAAGGAGCAGTTAAATATTCCACTAATCTATTTTTTATTTATTACTTAATTAATTGATTGAGATCCATTTGAAAAATGAATTAGAATGAAAAAAATTAAAAAAACAAACAAACTCACAAAGCCCAATTGGGAGGGGGACTTAATTTAAATGGCTTAGTCAAACCAAATATTAGTTTAAAAAGGTCGAACGACTATGTTTTGTAGTTAGAAGGCCTAAAAATATAAAAAATGGAACCCCTTATCATTTTCTTCTACAAAAATGGGCTCTACGGTATGCAATCTCTTTTCATTTTCTGATCATCATTTTCTCTATTTAATGAAACCACAAACTCTACATTCTCATTTCCTTGAGCACTCATTGGTTGAAAAGAGTAATAAAATCTTGTAACATTCTTATTTGGCATTTGGAGAAGAGGGTGTTATAAATTTTCAATCTTTCGGCTACTTTGTTTCTTCATTTTTTTTGAATCATTTCTTCATATTGTTGTATACATGTTTATGATGTTCATTTTCTTAACAATGATTTTGAATTCATTTTATCATTGGATTTGAAATTTGATATGGGTTATTTTCGAACATTTTTCTCATTTCCCCTTATTTCTATTAATTGGAGTGAAATGTAAGTTGGAAAAGGCATGTTTGACTATTATTTTCATTGTTCTATTGTAAAATATACATTTGATTTTCTTCTATACATAGCAGACTTACATATCATTATCAGTATTGTATGATGTTTGAAATTGATGTAATTTTTATATTGAATTACAGTTATGAACACTTGGGATATGATATGGATATCAGTTTGTTATCCAGTTGAATATGAGTAGTCAATTGGAAATGAAAATATACAGGGAATGACAAAGGAAAAACAACGTCTATTCTTGTTGTGAAACAATTTCTTATGTGGAATTGTATGATAAAGTCAAAGAGGTGTTCAATGTCGATACAAGGCTATACAAAATGGACATTTCAACTCTTGTCTCTACAATGTCTAAAGCTCCAGCTGTTCCGACCATAATTGATTGTGACAACAATGTGAAGTGGCTTCTATCTGTCTGTAAAGAAACTTTTCTTTGTATAACCCTTTCGAATGAAGTTGTTGAAAATCAAGAAGATGTTTGCGATGAAAGATGTTTATTACTAATAGAGAGTGGAGAACAAATTGCAAATATGAACAGCGAGAAGGAACGTGTTCGAATGGACGACGATGGTAACCATGAAAATGGTGATGGAATATTAGTAGATTGTTATGGTTTTGACTTAAGTGAAGATAGTCCTCGAAGAGTAGATGGCAAAGATAATTCTCCTGTAACAGATGACAATGATGTGGAGTTACACATGGATGAAACTTATAGTCGGAATGTAGCGAATGATAATGATGTTGAATGTAATCGAATTGTATCTGCAAGTGTAGTTCACTTCGTTGTGGGACATCAGTAAGAATTCTGAAAAGTGAAGATGTGCAAGTCAACCAGTTGTTTCCATCAAAATATGACCTAATATCAAAATTGCAGTTATTGGCTGTGAAGTGTCACTTTGAATACAAAGTTAAGAAGTCGAATAAGAGCACTTATACAATTTATTGTGTTGATGAAAATTGCAAGTGTGTTAGCGGGCAACCAAGATCGTAGAAAGTCCTATTTTCAAAGTTCGAAAGTACAATGGTCATTACTCTTGTTCCATGACCGTTTGTCGTAGAGACCATACACATGTTTTGTATATAATCAATGGAAACAACATTGCCCCTAAGTATTAAGATGACAATCGAATTTACAGACCAATGGACATCATTAATGACATTCGTCGAGAGTTCAGCATAACTATAAGTTATAATAAAGCGTATATGGCTAAACATTTTGCTTGCGGACTAATTCGTGGAAAACCCCGTGAGAGTTATGCGAAATTGGTAGCATATTGTCATGTTTTGGAGATACAAAATCCGGGTACGCTGGCACTCATTCATACTACTAATGATCGAAGCTTCAAGTATTTTTATGGCCTTGGGACCAAGTATACGTGGATTCCTCAACTCATGGTACATTCTTGACATCGAAAATGAAAGGTACTCTACTCGTAACAATTTATCAGGATGCAAATTTTCAAATATTTCCACTCGTATGGGGAGTAGTTGATTCAAAGAATGATGAATCCTGAACTTGGTTCTTCCAAAAGTTGTAATTAATAACAGGTAATACAAACGAACTTGTGATTATATCTGACCGTGCAACATGCATTTAAAATGAAGTTAAAAATATTTTTCATTTTGCTCATCATGGTAATTGCACATATTAACTGCAAAAGAACTTGAAGACGAGTTTTCTACGAAGTGATCTTGCAACTTTATTTAGGGTAGCATCTGTGGCATATACAGTAACAGAATTTGAGTCCAACATGGAAGCTCTATGCAGTAAAAAGATGAGCATTAAAGAGTACCTATTAGAAGAAGATTATATTATTGGGTTAGAGCATATTTTACTGGGATACGTTACAGTATCTTTACTATGAATAATGCGGAATCTCTAAATGGTTTGTTGAAGAGTGTTCGAGAATTTTCCATAGTTTGTTTGATTAAATATATCCAAAAGACACTGCAAATGTGATTTTTTGAAAGACATGTTGAAGCAGAAAAGTGTGTGACCCAACTCATGCCGCATTTAGAGAAAAAGATGTGCATGAAATATAATGAATCAAATGAGTTGGAGGTAAATCAGGTATCTCCAAACATTTATTAGGTTGGCGACAATTTAGAACACCACTTTGTGGACTTGGATGAAAAGATTTGTACGTATAGGAAATTTGATTTGGACAAGTTTCCATGCGCACATGCAATTGCTGCCGTAAAGGTTAAAGGAGATGACGGCTATAACCTACGTAGCCACTTTTCTACTAACATTTGTTGAAAGCAAGCATATTCTGCATTCGTATACCCTTTGCCAAATGAGGTCGAATAGCGAATTTCCAAACATATGATGGCTAGAGAAGTATTCCAACCATTGACATGAAGACATGATGGGTGATCGTCAAAAAAGAGGAAAAGATCAGTTGGAGAGACGTGTATGCCTCATAATTATAGTAGGTGCAAGAAAACTGGTCATGTTCAATCCACTTGCACAAGCCAAGCAGCTGGTAGTGAAACTTAAATTTATAATATTGTCGTGACTTGTAACTTTATAATTTTGTATTTATTCAAAGCCTAAGATGATTTATTAAATTTGTAGTCATCGTGTTATTAAAACGCTTTCGTACTATTAGAATGAGATTAAAGTCATTTTACGTTTTCATGTTTATTTTTTCCCACATTAAATACAAATGATGTTGATATCGTTACAGGTGCTGCAAATGTCATTCCAGTAAAAAAAAATACACTCATTCGAATAACGATAGTAAAATCATTCATTAGGCACAAAATGATGTAAATGTCGTTTCAATACAAAAATTGTACTGATTAACACAATGATATTGAAATCGTTCATGAAATACAACGATTTAGATATCGTTTCAATATCAAATACATGCTGCTTCACTAATTTTCATAATGACATTGAAGCGTTATGAATGTACATATGTCAGAGGTATGTTGAATAAACGTGGATGGTCGAATAGTCGTTATTAGGCATAATGATATAATTCTCGTTTTATATAAAAAGAAATAATATCAATGTCGTTATGTTATTTCGTGGGTTTGACACTACAACGATATCATTATCGTTTTATATGAGAAGAAACGACATATATGTCGTTCTAGTTACGATTTTAACTAAAATGAATTCAAACTCGTCAAATTGCACTGAAATAATATGGATGTCGTTACGTTATTTCGTGAGTTTGACAATACAATGATATCACTATCGTTTTATATGGAAAAAAATGAAATGTCATTTTAGTTACCATTTTAACTGAAATGAGTTCAAAATCATCAAATTTGTATTGAAATGATATGGATGTTGTTACGTTATTTCATGGGTTTTACACTACAACGATATCATTATCATTTTATTTGAAAAGAAACGACATCTATGTCATTTTAGTTACGATTTTAATGGAAACGACTTCAAACTCGTCAAATTTTTACTGAAACGATATGGATGCATTACGTTATTTCGTGAGTTGACAAACACTACGATATCATTATTGTTTTATATAAAAAGAAATGACATATATGTCATGGAAAGACCTGAGATGCAATTACTTGGAGGACTCAATTGAAAAGAAAGTAAAAGTCATTCAGATACATTCCTAAGCCTACAGAGATGGTGTGCATCTGGGCAGCTACTGAAAAGTATTGAGAATAACCAATTACAGAGGGTGAGCGCCTTAGATGACACTGGGCGCGCGCCCTGTTTGAAGAACGACTTTGATGTCATTATGTATAATCATTACGACGTCTATGTCGTTATGAAAATCAATGAAGCAATATGTATTTGATATTGAAATAATATTGAAATTGTTTTGTGTTTCAGGAATATTTTAATATCGTTATGTTAATCAGTGCAATTTTCGTATTGGAACGACATCTATATCGTTTTTGCCCCAAGAATGATTTCAATGTCGTTATTAGAATGATTACATTTTTGTATTAGAACGACATTAAATACTTTATGTGTCATAGGAACGAAGTGTATATTGTTACGTGAAGATGCACAATATCAACATCCTGGACATGTACAATATGTAAACTTGAAAGTTATAAAAGGCCACAAAAATATGTGAGTTTCAATTATATTCAATATCCACAATCATTATAGTTGCAAATGCACTGACTAGTAGTTAGGCAACATTCTAGAAATATCAACATCATGAAAATAGCAACCACTCCAGCAAAAAGAACAAAGTAACTACAAAATATTATCAAAACATCAATAAATATAGCAAAACAGAATGGAAGGCTCGAAGTCCCATGCCAAAAACTCTACAGCCAATTTCTTCCACCATATTGGTGCATAATCTAATCGAATTGCATTTACATCCGTATTCGCTTGCAGAAATTCTATGTATTTCAGTGTGACTATCCCACAGTCAGATCTACAAATTAGTTGTGCGATTATTGTATTAATTCTCAACAGTTAAAATAATATAGTACTACCAATTATGAAATTAGTCAATCTTACCCATTCATTTGTTGGGGAACATCTTTCACATTCACAAATTTGAATTTCTCCATGTTATATTTGTCTTCACTTGTGATATGGAATTTTATCAGTAATGAAATAACCTCCTATAGAGGTAGAATATAAGCTTCCAACGCTTCTCTACGAATGTCTCCAGACTATCGAACATAAAAATTGTTTATTCCTCTAAATCGATTTGAGCTGTGAACTAATGGTTACCAGTACAATAAGGAATATACAAATATCTGTTGTCCTTCCAAGGTTTAACGAGCTCTGGAGTAGCCCCTCTCACGTAATTCATCAGACTCTTACTAAAATTGAGCTCTTTACTCGGTTGCAACTGGCCATGTTCATTGACAATAAATTGATAGAAGAAAGTATCCAATATGCAACAATCTTGCCGGTATAAATTGAAAAATTTGAATGCCCTTTCTCGTATCTGGTATAGAGCGTCGTTCATAATCTGCACAAAGAAACTAATTAATACAAGTTGAATTCTTGTGTAATATTATCGTAAAATCATTAAAGTTGGATTATTTACACTGCCAGTAATCCAACCATTATTATTCAAAAAGTCGATCAAATTTTTTGCTTGAACATCATAAAAGCGCAAATGTATAACTTCACTGCATATATAACAAAATTAATACGAAGTTATATTTATGTAATAATATCATTACTTTCACATGTACTTGCAACTATATGTAATAATTTACCCAGAAGATGTAGTTTCAATCCATGTATAAAGAGCCTCAACCTTCACAGGATCCACTTCTGGATGAGGATCATATACATCGATATCCGATAATTTTCTCTTCTTTGTCGGGTCCGTGAAGGGAGAACACAATAAGCGTGCTTTTCTCTTTAAACGACACCCTCGTCCTTTTGGTGAATCATATCCTACCTCCCCGATCTGTACACTGTCGCATATATGTTGCAAATACCAACAATTAAAAATCTAAAATTTGTTTAATTTGGAAGTAATGACATGAAGGTGAACATTAAATGTTTTTTACATATCTTGAATGGATTCATTCGCATGTGTTACAAAATTAGAGATGCCTTTCTCCACGCCGGGATGCTTATCCTCTACTGTTGTTTATTTTCCAATACCTTCTTCGGCCATTTTTTTTCCTTTTCTTTCTCCTCCATATCATCTCTAGATCCAACATGAGCTCCCTTCTCTCTTACATTCTTTCCTCCGACCTCATCTTCTAACTTAGGGTCATTCTCAAGCACTTCCACCTTTCTTTCATTTGCAGGCACATCTATTACATCATCAAATTTAGCCTCCTTTTCCAACCTAATCTTCGATTCATATTATGGTACATAAGTTGTGCTACTAGTGGCACCATCACATGCACTAGCCGCTAAATGGAATCGACCTGCCACAGCCAATTCAACTAACCTGTGTTGTAAAAAGAGGTGGGCTAGTTGTCGAGTTGATATGACTTTTGTAGCCTTCCCTGGAGTTTTTCCATTTTCATTCTCAATAAATCCACTATGTTGATCTTATGAGATATCAATGGTGGTTGAGATGCTCTAGGAGAGTGTTGGTGGATGCATGATGTGGCTTGGCATCATGTTCAACCTCATCTCCTTTAGAATGGGATGAAACACTCTCATCTTCTTCCACGATCGATGTCAACATTTTCCAATAAACCTCATCAAGTTCGGTTTCAGTGGGAATCAATGTAGAATTAACCTCCAACTGTAAATCTTAAATAGTGCAAATCATTAGTCATTTGTTAAGCTAATTTCACAATTTGTCCCATTAAACTTAAAAAAGGAAATTTTACCCCTTTCAATTTCAACAAGTTATCAATGGCGGCATACGCTAAACTCTTCGACATTTCCCAAGCGACCATTCTTGGAATTCATTCGGATATTTCGTAGCAAACTTCATTCCTAAAATTGGAATTGCTTTGAATGCCCAAATCTATTGTAAAGCAAACATTATTATCTCACGACACAAATTTAAACACAAATTTATATATAAAAATAATACAAGTCAAGTGTGTTGTTTGTTTATACCATTATAGCGAGGGGAAAGCCGTGCAATGAATACTAACAACGTGACTCTCCTCCGACATCCGAATTTTTCAATTTACCTCCCATTTCACGTTTCCATGGATACTTCTCGAACTTATCTAGATCATCCACCAAGTCCAGCCACCGTAAATTGATGTAGGTGTTTTCCTCCATGGCCCACAGGACATACATCAAGATTGCGATCAATCCCAACTTATACTTAATCGTTCTTTCTTTTCTTGCAACTTATAAATGCATTGTAAGCATCTCCCTTCATAATCTTCACCCAACTTTTCTTAAAATATTCTTTCACGATCCGATACTCTGCCCTCAAAGTCTTATCTACATCGTTATCATCACCCACATTTATGCCCGTCACTAAAACAAATCCTTCCAATCCAAATCTTGCTTGTTTGTCTCCTAGTTTAAACCATACTTCTTCTTTTTTGTAGGTCTTCATTTTCGCAATTATAATTGATGTACAATCTGTAACGCCAACCTTATATCAATGCAATCTAAGAAGAGATCCAAAGCAGCTCTCGCAGAGCTTTTTTTTTTTTTTTTTTGTAATTTGTATCTAATTTCTTATAAACATCTTATACTACTTGCAGTTTACATCTTGTTGTAATTGTAAGTCAACTTGAATCTTCTCCATAGCACTGCAAATTTAAAACATGTACAAATATTAGAACAATTGATGGGTAAACAAAATTCAATTTCTTAAATTTAAAGAACAAAAATCAAGTATCATTCTCACTTGAAACAAAATAAAAAAAAAATTATATAAAAACCCAATACACATGGTTCAGAAGAAGATGACAATTTTTTTTAACTCAACCTTAAAAAGCCAATACATAGCTCAATAGAAGAAAAAGATTTTCAAACTCAACTAATAAGAACCTAATAGAAATTATTATTCGACAATCAAATCCATTTCTTGTGAACTATATTTGAAAATACGGAAAACTTATATTGATTTTCCCAAATAAGAGTTTGTAGTTGGTTTGAAATGAAGAAGACTGATTTCAAACTCAACCTTCCACTGAAGACGTCGTTCCCTTTAAAACTTTCCACAATCGCAGACCTCAGCAAAAGAAGGAGAAGATATGGCTAAAAAAATAACTACATAATTGAAAAATAATAAAAATTAAGAAATTAAGCAGTTAGCACAAATCAAATCCTAAATCTGAGTTCTAACAAAAAAAAAAAAAAAAATGATATTCTAATTCACGCAAAGGTAAATCAAATGAATTGGAACGTAGAACGGCAATTTAAGTAAGCCCATACGAATTAAAAGTGAATGAAGCTCAACAAGAAGTTGAAATTAAAATTGCTAATATAACTTTTTATTTTCATCCATGGAAATGGATGACAATATTGAAGGTAGAAAAAACACAACAATTTTATTAAAAAAGATCAATAAAGGATGCCAACTTCCACTCGTAATTCAAATTGAAAGGTTAAGGTTAATAGGCATCGAATAAATACCTTTTAAAGAATCGGAAAACCTTTTACAACTAGAAGCATGGCTCCATAAACACTAGAAACAATTTATAAAGATATAGAGAAAATGGCAATTCATAGGAAGTTGGGGAAAATGAGTAAACTTTTTGATAATGTGATTAAAATGTCAAAAATCTCTTATTTAATGTGCTTCCATTAACAAAAGTGCATGCTAAACATGAGAAATATATGTCAGTTTCACAGATAGGTGCAGACAAGGACATGATGACAGAGAACAGGTTAATGTAAATGCACATTTTTATGGTTATTCATTTAACATGACTGCTAACTCATGCTCCCTGCTTGATTTGCTAAAAAATGCAGAACATTAAAGATTCATAATGCCCTGGTTTGGAAAGAATCACAATTTTTTTGTATTAAAATGTAATGCTTACTGAAAATACTACCTACATTCTGACTTGGTTCAGCTAAGAACCATGATTGATTAGTAAGGACAATTGTTCAAATCTAAGTAATACACATTGATGCTCGACACAAACAGATATAACCTTCTATTCCCAATAACTGTGCCGTTAAACTTAATAATGTCTCAATTTTCAAATTGAGTTTGACATCCTGTTTGTTTGTATTTTAAGGAGAATTTTGACCGTTGTTTAGGAGTATTAGCTGCAATTTTTGATCACTTTGTCTTAGGGTGGGATCTACTGTTTTAAAAAAAAGGTTCAAAAATTCATTTTTATGTTAAAATAATGTGAAACAAACATGGACTGAATTCAGAAAGGAATATAGCAGAGGCATCATATGAATTATTAAAAACACATATCACCAAGATTGCATCACCCGAAAGGTTAGCAGACCAGACTTTGTTTGTCTTGTTATCGAATAGGCACGGAAAATTAAATTTTAGATTGTCATAGAAGATAAACTAAAAGGTACCAATTCGAAAAGATAAAGGGGCTATTACGTTACCAAAAATCAACACAGAATATTCGGCCAAATATGCCCATCGTTTATTTTAGCCACCTCACCCGCTTTAGATTTGAGGGAGAAGAGTTGGAAATTCGAGGATTTTTTAGTTGGAAGGAGAAGGGTTTTATACGGGAATGAATGAAAGAAAAATCTTCAATTCTTTCTTCAATTTCATTTCACGAGATAAGGGTAAGGGGCTTTTTTGACAGTTTAAAATAATTAAAATTCCTTTTATTTTGTTAATTTCAATCAAAGGCCCGTCGGACAAACTGTCGACAAGGAATGGTCATCCCCAATTGAAAACCCATGCATATCCAACTATAACCTAGGCGATTTCCCCCTTGGCACCAATTCATCGTGTAGCTGTGATTTCTGCTCAACTTCTTCATCAACAAAGTTGGAAGGTAGTGTCGGATTTTTATTAATGTAAACGGGCTTTTTTAAGTTGCAATAGCACTCAATCTAACTATTGTGAATGATTTAATTCAACTCAACTCCTTATAATTTATTTATTTTTCCAAAATTGTTGTTTCTTGATGGTAATCTTCCTCTAGCAACAGTGATTTTTTTCGACAATGCGGTTGTTTATGGTGTTTTCCTTGCCTTAGAAAAGTGGCCGCCCCTCAAACGGTGAAATACCCGGGACCAAAATCCATTGTGGGCAGTTGCCCTCACTACACCCCAGGTGGCTCCGCCCCTGGTTTCCTACACTATGTCTTCTGAGCAGAAAGTTTGGAAGATTATCTGTGACCGCCCTGGTTTTCTCATAATAATGATGAGTTTGCTAGTGTGTCCTTGCACTTTTAGGGCTTTACCCTCTAATAATGAACTTATTCCTTCATCCAGTGGTATTTTAAAGGCTAAATATAAGGCATTTGATGAGTATGTCGTTCTCATTTACTCTCATATGTATGTTATTTGCATTTCTATAACTATATAACAATATTACATGAAATTAAGTATCCTGTTTATATTTCACTTACTGTAGCATTTCTGGCTGCAGTGATTGTAAAATTCATGATATTAGGCTTTCTTAGGTTGAACTTAGCAATGCTTTATTAGGCTTTTTGGTTGTTTGCTTGTTGATTCCTAGCACTCGGAATTCTTTGCAGAAATTAGTATTTGTTGGTTCAGTTTCTGTAAACATGTCTGTTCCATTGACGCCTTCAAAGAGACCACATGATCGGAATCCTAGGGAGTTAAATGGTAGAGGAAAATGGCAAAAATCAGCAGCTTTTGGTTCAGAGAATTCTGCATTATCCCCTGGTAGCAATGTTATACGTTTACTCTGTCCGGCTTCCAAGATTGGTGCTGTAATTGGAAAAGGTGGGGGCGTTATATCTCAGATACGTCAGGAAACGGGGGTTAAGGTTCAGGTTGAGGATACTTATCCTGGATGTGATGAAAGAGTCATTGTTATTGTAGGGTCAGATAACGAAAATAAAGTTGGCAGCGGACACAGCAAGCCGGATTGTGTGGAGACTAACACCAACGGAAAGGGTGATGAGGGTGGTGACACGGATGAGCATGGAGAAAATGATGAAGATAGACAGTCTGTTCCAGTTGAGGATTCTCAGTCAGAAAATGTAGTTTCATCTGTTCACAAAGCTCTGTTACTTGTGTTCGAAAGGATCATTGATGGAGAACTAGAGATGGATGGAGGGGATGATGGGGTTAATAAGGTTCCCTCATCTATTGTGAGGTTCCTTGTGTTCTCCAGTCAAGTGGGGTGCCTGCTAGGGAGAGCTGGCAGTGTTATAAAACAGATGTCTTCTGAAAGTGGAGCACAGATTCGAATCCTTCCGCGGGACAAATTGCCTTCTTGTGCATCTTCTTCAGATGAGCTAGTACAGGTATCTTGTCATATATTTTTACGTTGCATTTTAACTTGTATGGCTTTGATATGAACACTATAGCTAATGATGTTATCTGCACTTTAGTTTGCTTTCTCTGTTTCAGTACTTTTTATCAAGATTGTCAAAAGTTGCTTGTAACAAAATTTGGACACTAGCAAATTCATAAATTCTATTTTCTTCTTCTTTCTAATCTATTTCCTAGAGGACCCTCAATCTTCTGTCAGGTGCAACGTGTTGCTGAATTATAATGTTACAGCTATGTGCTGACAGATACATTCAAACACTGAATGGCAGATGATTGTTGATGTTAAGAAAGATTTATTAAATATTAGGAGCTCAATGAATTATCTTTTGTACTTAATGCTTTGTTTACTTTTGATATGTTGGAATTTTACTTCCTATAAGTTGGTGAGCCCAAGGTTAGTTCAAAACTCTGGTTCACTGCAGCACAGCTTAACGCGTATCCTGTGTGGTCATGGTGTTTGTGTTAGTTTGGTAACTAGCTCTTTCTTATTTGTGTACCTCATTGAATTTGGGACCCAAATATTCAACTGTAGGACATAGAATGTTGTTGTTTTCTTGATTTTTTGCCTTACATCCAAGACACTTTCTTTTAACATAAGAGGTTTATTTTAATTTTCTTGAACAATTTTGTGGCAGATTTCTGGAGGGCTTGATGCTGTTAGAAAAGCTCTTCAATCAGTTTCCCAGCAATTACTTGAGCATCATGTTCGCGATCAGGACTCTCTCTCTTCAGATCCCAGTGGGCCCTCATCTTCATCCTTCGGTCCCTCTACTAGACAGGATGCATTTCAATATTCAAAACGTCCTCTCCATGGACAAGGGCCACCACATTCTTCTGGACGTCGTGGTGATGAAGCTGGTTTTCCAGGCAGAACAAATCCTTCTCCAGACGTAGTTAGCTTCCGGTTATTGTGTCCGGATGAGAAGGTGGGTGGGGTAATTGGAAAGGGAGGAACTATAGTCAAGGCACTTCAGCATGAAACTGGCTGTGAGATCAAAATCCTGGATGGTGTAGCTGATTCTGAGGATCGCATAATTGTCATTTCTGGCCCAGCTGTATGGTTTTCAGTCTGCCAAAGTTTCATAACTTTTGTTTTCTCTTTTCCACTTTTTGTTATTGATGCAATGCAGCAATGGTAAAAGTTTAGTTTCTATAATACAGTACCCAGATGAAAGAATATCTGCCCCACAAGATGCAGTACTTCGTGTACAATCAAGAATATATAGGGCTGCACCAGAAAGCAACGAGGATACATTGATGGCAAAACTCCTTGTCTCCTCTAATCAAATTGGATGTCTCCTTGGCAAGGGTGGTGCTATTATTGCTGAAATGAGGAAATCAACTGGAGCTTATATCCGTATACTGGGGAAAGATAAAATCCCAAAATGTGCTTCAGAAAATGAAGAAGTAGTTCAGGTGCAGTTGGATGAAGGAACTAGTGTTTCTTCATATGGTTTTTTTTACAGAGCCTATTTTATTGGTGTTATTTCTTTATTACTTTGTCTAAAGCTTTATACCTATGCCCCCTTTCTTATGGTGTTCAGGGTACAAGTAAATGTAACACTGGACTCATCTTTGACCTTTTCTTTTTTGCTTGGGTTTTATTTGCATGTGTAGATAAATGGAGATTTCGAAAGAGTTGAAGAGGCTCTTTTGCAGATAACTGCAAGATTGCGAGATCATTATTTTCGTGATGCATTTCCTTCTAGGCATCACCCTCCTAATCCTGGCTTTCTGGACCAAACACCTCAGTTTCCTTCATACATGGGAAGGAGAGAGCTTTCACCTTCAGGAATGTTCTCTTTGGGTCCATCTTTTCACAAGTTTGATGCTCCTGTGGGCCTTCCACCGCATGGTGGCTTCCATCCCCATAATGATCGCCCTCCTTTTGCTCATGATTTTCATAGACCTGGCATGCCTCCTCACGTTTCTGAAAGAATGCCATCTGCACCATGGGGACCTCAGGTAGGATCTGCCTATTATTTCATACTGTGTTTCTAAGTAACTCATATTACACCATAGTGATTTGCATGAGCCTCAGATAACTTTTCTTCCTAGTTCTTTTGTCAAATAATGCCTTGTGTTCTTTTGATTATGATTGTTTGAAATGTATATCTACTCTTTAGTTTAAGAGCATTTCAACATAATTGACTAGTATCCAATGCTAACAGTCATTCGTGAGAAAGATAGCAGCAGTTCACGTTTTGACGTCTTACAAACTGTTGCACAGGGGCTTATTGAAGACCCTGGGCCAATAGGCTTCCCGGATTATCCAGGAGCTCCTCAGAGAAGACTTGGTGGATTTGGAGGGTTTGTCCATTCTAGATTTTTATAACTAGTTTATTATTTGTTTTAGATTTCATGGATTTTTAATCATACATTTATTTCACCAATTTAGAGGGAATCATCCAGCTATTATCACCAGCACAACTGTGGAAGTTGTTGTTCCTCGCTCTGTTGTTCCTGCAATCTATGGAGAGGATGGTGAATGTCTCAGACAAATACGCGAGGTATACATTTTTGAAACATCCTTTGATGATCAGACTTTTCTCTTCTGCTGGAAAAATGACTTTTTCCTTTCGAAACAGTTTCTATATTTTGTACCTTTTATGAAAGAGAAAAATTGATTTCTGTGGACTTTTATTTGACTATGCATAGTCATGTTGGAATGGCAACTAATATCCTAATACTTCTGGGATTTTGGATGTATTTTAGTTACTCCCTTGTATAACGCTAATTAAAAGCAAGTTCAATAGATAAAAGGCTTCATGGTTTATCTGCACTATTTGAGTAGATACAAGTGCACTTAGCTTTTAAGGCTTCTTAGCACATCTTGAATTCGGGCACCTTTCCGATGACATCATAGTGGATGTAAACTTTCACAGGAAAAGATGCCTGTAATTCTTCAAAATGCAGTGGCACACTGCTACTCTTTAGCTTTACCATGAGAATTTTATTAATTCACAGTCATTTCTGAGGATGTGTATGGTTTTAGAAAAAGCTCAAATCACGGAGAAATAATTGAAGGGAAATTGGCGCAAATGGTCTGAAATTTTTGCCCATCTTGTGTTTTTTGTCCAGACCTTTGAAACTTGGCACAGTGGTCCCAAACCTTTGCATTCTTGGCACAATTTGTCCTTTTGGATGGATTCCATCCAAAAGGACCAACCATTAGTTTTGCCTGTGAAATGCACCGTCTTTTAAAGATAAATTGCACATGTAGTCTCAACTTTGGTAGAAGTAGCAATCACAACTCTATTTTTGTTCCTAATCTTTGAGAAATAGCAAAGTCAATCCCCCTTTTTGTCAACTTTCCCAAATCCTACGGGCTACGACTCCTCCACCCTTTCCCACCACCACCACCACCTACCCACTCCAACCCCCAATAATTAGCAAGAGAAGACAACCATTCCACTCTGCAATCAGTCATCACCATCTCCACTGCTCAGCTTGTCATGGCCACCATATCAACACCCACAACCATCATCTCTACCATTGTAACTATCCTCACCTTCTCCACTACTTCTCGCAGATCTACTGCAGATCACTCACCCCCAACTTGCATTTGGGCACCACCGATGGGGCGTGGCAAGATGAACTCTTGACACTGTGCTCTGTCACTAGGCGTGGAGGTGGAGGTGGAGATGGAATTCATCTGCCATCAATACAAGCACAATAAGTCTCCCAAAATGACATCTGTCATAACCTATTATTCTTTGGCCTGAATAGTCTTTCATTAATTACCGAGTATGGTTATTAGTACCAGGACTCCAATAAGGAGTCGAATCGTTCCATGACCCAAATGAGTTGTCGAGGCTTGTTTGGCCGTAACCACCATTGGCGATGGTTTCTATTGTTGTAAATGGGTCTAAAAATGGTGCATCAGAAGCAGACATTTTAATTACGACAGTAAATATTAGCTAATTGAAAATTGTTAGAAATATGTTTGTACTTGTTTTTAGAGGGTGGAGGCGTGGTGGTGGGGGTGAGTGAAGAAGATGATAAGTTTTTATTTATTCTGTTTTGTTTAATCTAGATTCTTAAATTGATTTACTTTAAGGGGTTCGATTATTTGTCAAGTAAATTGGTCAAATTCATAGGTAGGAGGATTGACTTTGTTATTTCTCAAAGATTAGGGAAAAAAACCTATGAAAAATTAGTTAGAGGCAAGATTGCTACATTCGCCAAGGTGGGACTACATATGCAATTTATCTTAAGAAGAATGTGCGGTTCACCTGCAAAACTAACGGTGTTTTTGGACAGAATCTATTCAAAAGGACCAATTGTGCCAAGAATGCAAAGGTTTGGATACATCCGTCCCAAGTTTGAAAGGTTCTAAAAACGCAAGGACTAATGTTTGGGACCATTTGCACCAATTTCCCATGATTAAATTATGCTAAGTTCCCAGTTAAAGATTCTAGTTTTGGTGAACGCCTAAATTGTGCCTCTTGCATTATTTTATTTCGACCTTTTAGTTTTATATACAATATGGGTGCATTTTCACATACATCTTTGAGTATCCAAGATAACTTTTTAAATTTATATGTTTCAATGCGTGAATTGTCTCAAGTTCGAAGCAGTTAAATGTTTCTGTAATTATTCTGTTTCAGATTTCTGATGCAAATATTACCATCACCGATACCAAACCTGGAGCGACAGAAACAGTCATCATAATATCTGGGACGCCTGAGCAGACCAGTGCAGCACAGTCTCTCATTCAAGCATTTGTAATAAGTGAGACTGATGCATCTTGATCTTTGATAGAGGTATTTCTTAAGTTTTTATGACATCAAATTAGAAATACATTTTTTTCTCTGTTGATTTTTGGCAGGCATTTACTAATTAGCATGTTTGGTTAAGCTTAAGAAGGAAGGAAGTAAAGTTACTTCTAAGTAACTTTTAGCTTCCAAACATGTTTAGAAATTTATTTTCTCTTACTTTTTAGAAAAAATAAAATTACTTATTAAGTAATTTAGTATTTAGTTTAAACTTTGAGAAGTCAAAAGAATTATTTAATTTGAAACTTACTTATTTAACTGTAAATTAAAATTACCTATAAATGAAATGTTTCAACTTAGCCAAACATGCTGATGTGTCCTCTTGTATGAGCTGTATGATTTTGTTGTAATTCGGATGCAAGACTTTAGCCCCCTGTTAGACAACCATTATCCAAACATTCTTTTTTCTACACACACATTTCTAACCACACATTCACACAATAAAATATTCTGCACGTAAGTCCAAAACTTTCCCTACTTTTTAACCACTCTCTCCAAAAATTCATTATTCAAAACTTTGTTTTTGCCAAATAATGGCCATCAAACAAGGCCTTAATTTGTCTTGTTGATATTCGCGAGCAGGTGAAGCTTTCAGTGATTGAAGAATGCAGAACTTCCTACTTTATCGTGTGGAACAGCTTATCATATGCGAAGTTTTACTAGGAAAAATCTTGACATTGCTATTTATCTGATCTGGTGGTAAGAATGCCTGCCCGGTATCAGTACAAGGTAGTTTCCTGATCAAATTGTACTTTGGATTGCAGAAGCTTTTAGCTTATGTTTTTAAATGGATTAAGAATTTTGTGGGGATGGGAAGAAAAAAAAGGTTAATTTTACGTGTCTTACCCTCGTTGCATGGTATAGTATCTCGGTATTTCTATGATGCAGACGAGTTCTCAATTGCCCTGTTTACTTTATTTTTGGAGACATTGGAGGTCTTTTGGAACATTTTCATATATGTTTTACGTCTTCCGTTTTCCAACATATAAATACACCAATTGAAAAACAGACTGCATTTTTTACTCGTATCTTGAGAAAGTTTTCTGCAATAAAAAACTTGAATAGTTCTGAAAACAGAAAACATATAACTGATATTTTCTGTAGAAAGAAAAAAAATGTATAGATACAATATCAAACAAATGAAGCTGCCATTATAAGGACCTAAAAATTTCCGAAAATTCTTTTGAATGAGCCCTATGTTCACTCATTTTAAAATCATTTTGATAATCAATTTTGAAAGAGAGATGGAAATACTAAGCAAGTAAACCAACAAATGAATTGTAATTAGATATTCAAATAATTTCCCCTACACTAGTTGTTGTAAGAAACCCAAAGGGAACAGCAAAAGAACTGCTATACTGTGTGAATGTTTATTGAAGTTGGCATTTGGTAACTAGATGACTTTTGCAAGTTGCAACAGTGGAGATGTTCATAATTGAACAAAGTACAAAAAACTGAAAGAAGAGCTCTGCTACTCAAACATGGCTTGGGACAAGGAATTTAAACAGGGTCTGAGGTGGATGCACCTCAGCCCTTGATTTGAAGTAGCATTGGTGCTGAAAGAATTCAATGAGGTCTGATCCCAATTTATGTCATTGGTAATAAACCCCTTGTGCAAGGGAAATCGCCAAGGACAGTTTATGGGGGCTGAAATGGCAGCTCTTGATTGGCAGTTTTTTTTTTCAACTGCTAATGAAAATCTGCCAAACGTGTTTGTCAAAACCCTGACAATGTAGCACGGTTGATGTCATTGTGAGATATTTGGTTCGCTGATTATTAGGTTTTAAATCAGCAATTGTACCAATGTATTATCAAATCTCCTACATAGTCAATTTCTCCATGAACATAGTCGAAGGCGTCTCAAGTCTAATCATATCTTATGTAGAAGGGTATTGTTCATGTCTTGAACTCGGTAGTTCGGAACTACTACTTGTATAAAGTCCTTGCGCTTGATTTTCTTGACGCTGATAGTGAATTAGCCGCCTCATCTCCAGTTTTCACGAGATTTAATGAGATGAATCTTCACCACGAGAAAACTCGAAATATCATTTACCCAAGAAGAGGTTATCTATAACGTACATGCAGTTACAGATAATTTTATTATAGATGGTGGATGAATATATAATGCTATTATAGGTCATGTGATAACGTTATGGATGTAATCAGATGCGGCCTCGTGTGTTAGTTGAGCAACTGCACATAATCTCAACATTGTAGAGGTACCAAAAAATATTTTTACTATAGGTATATGTGTATAATTATATATTTAAAATACTTTATTAATTTTAAAATTTAAAATTTTTATTATTAAGTTAAATGGCAAAATATTTATGACAAAAGAGTGAAATTTTTTTTATATTAAGTTCATATTTTTTTTAATTTAACCTACTATTGAAAACATTATTTATTGGAATATTTATAGATGTTTTTGATTTTAAGGTTTGTTCATATGAAAATGCAAGAAGAGGTTCGTGGTCTGTATGGTTCTTTATTGATGACATGAATCTTGATGAAGTTTTAGACGTGCTTTTGAACTGTACTCATACTTTTCTTATTCACGATATGTTAAAAAATAAACATATGCAATGAAATAATATTATTGGAATATATTTTTTTCTAAACGTATTTTTTTTAATTTTTTGAAAGGGCACTATTTTAAAATATTACCAGGGTACCCAAAATTTCAGGAATAGCCTTGGATGTAATCCTATCTTGAATAGACAACGCCATTACATATCATGCTATTACAGATAATGCTAGTATATATAATGACACTACAAATCATATGGATGTAACGATCACATCAACCTTGAATTGCATTATATATAATATTAATTATAATTTGTAGTGTTACGACCATCCTGAATATCAAAGTTTACAACTTTACAGACCATGTGGATGCAGCATAAGATTGGAAAATTATATGGTGACGGAATAGCATTATCTATAATTTTACGATTATCATGAATTATGATCTCGCAAGAATAATAAAGCTAATCTATATAGTTCCATTTATATAGATTGATTTTATTTTTTACACGAATTAAAAATTTTTATTTAATGTTATTGGAAAAACAATTTTTGCAAAAAACAAAAAATATTTTCAATAAAGAAATGAGACTATATAATTGGGACAAAAAAAAAAAAAAATTGAAAGTCAGCCTATATAAATGAAACGTAGGGAGTACAGGACAAAAATAACATCAACTTAACATTCCAACTTATAGTTTGAAATTCAAATTAAAAAAGGAAGTAGACGCTGCATGAAACCCATCACATATCACGTGGCTATAGTTTGATTTAAATCGCATATCATGTGCATCTCAGGGAAACATTCAAGCTTTTTCTTGGCCTACAAAGTCTCGATGATCAAAGTCATTATGTATATGGTAGCTCAATGTTTGGTGGTCACTTGTGGCATCGGGCTGGGGAAGGCATGCCAGAAACCATATTACAAGAATTAAGGCGACGACTCCAATGAACTCGTCGACGGCTACAACATCAGCATGCCAGATTTTTGAGGATATAATTTGAACATTCGTTCTTGTTTACACAGATTTCTCATACACTGATCCCAAGAAAAGCACCAGGGTACAAGAAAAAACATTTCAGCGAGAGAAGGATATTTGGTAGTGAGAACATAGGACTTTTTTTTATTGCTCGTTGACTTCTTATCTCTCAATCATCCTGCATAGCAAATTGTGAAATCAATTAAGCTCATGTTTGACCATAATTAAATTTTCTATGTTTTTGTCTCAAATTTTGGGGTCATTACAGGATGTCATGAAGCCAAAATATTGCATTTTTAATGCCATTTTGAAGTGCTCATGACCTAGCTTTTTATTTAGTTAACAACGCATGAACGACCAACCGTAGCAAATATTAGGCGCATGAAAGTAGCCCATTTCAAAATAATATTTCGATAATATGTTAACTTTAAAAATTCTTCAGCGATCGTATTGAATGGTCCAAACAGACATAAAAAAATAGTTAAATATGCGTCAAATGTGCATCTTAAAAAGAGGTGTCTAACTCTTCATTTGAGCTGTTTTGATTCACCGTAAAATTTGTTACGATTTTTAATAGAACCAAATACAAGTAGCCTTTTATATCACCATATATGATATTGATTTCATTTAAAGTCTCCCACGCATTTACATGTGTTCTCATTGAGATTTTAATTTCCAATAAGAAAGATATATAAGCACAATACTATGAAGTATAAGTGATAGATAGGAAGAGATGGGGAAGACTATGATAGATAGGAAGAGATGTGGAAGACTGAAGTTTAGGAAGACATGTCGCAGATGTAAATGTGCTAGGTTTGATTTTCACATCTATTTTTATATATTTGGTTGTGCTCTCCTAATTTAAAATGTTTGCGTCCGTCACAGAATGTGTGGGATATGAAATGTGGTGTGAGATTGTGCCAATTGTAAATTCGGTAAACCATGTTGTAGATTTAAGCCATGATTTATAATATATATTTTTGTTTTGTCCCCAATCCCATAAATTGTGGTATTATATATTTGATTTTAAAATTTGAAATTTAAATTACACAAAAAGGGATTTACAGTTATTTGAAGAGAGACACTTGCGCATTTCCTTCTTCACCCACATCATGAAAAGTTACATGTTTAAACTATAAATAATGCTATCTATTATAAGTTGATAGTCCAAGAATAACTAACTAAGAGGGGGTGAATTGATTTTTAAATTTTTTTCGAAAATTTAATTTAAATTCAAGTAAGTGAAGACTAAATAAATTAATTCAAATAATGAGTGCAAATAAGAAAGCGAGAAGTAGAAGGGAAGAAATGATGCAAAGGATATAATTGTAGATGTTCGATTCAAAGTAATGATATATGTCTTCCGTTACTAAGCTCTCGCCGAGCAAGACATTTTCACTATAATGATTGAATTTTGTTGCAATACAACCTTTTGCAATGCTTTTGATGACTTACAAATAAGGAGTATCGATCCTTAAATTATTGAGCTTTCGCGGGATCTCAATACGACCCACAAGTTTAGAGCAATAATTTTATAATAAAATTTATCTCTTAATAAATAATGCAAATGGATTAAGTAATAAAAAATACTAACACTTCAATGAATAGCAATAAATGATAGTTTAAATGTTAGATGAAACACTTTGATGAATATGATAATTAACAATTTGATTCAATCAATCAAAGTTTTTTAATAAGAAAATGAAGAAGAAATAAATGTAATATAAGTTCAAAAATTTTCTCAAATTACTTTTTTAATGAATGATTGTAATAAATTAAGTAACAAGAGAGAAATGAGAAACTTTGATGAATATGTTGAATAACAAGTTTATTTCAATAAATAAAAATTTCAATATGAAGAAGTAGAAGAAATATATGCAATGTATGTTCAAAGTTCTTCAAAAATATATCTCTATTTTATAAGTAATGATAAGTTAGGTATAAAAGGAGAGATGAAAAACTTTGTTAAAAATGATGATTAAAGAGTTTGAATCAATCAAAATTTTTGATATAAAAAATAAATGAAATGAATGTAAATGTAAGCTTAAAGAAATCTCTCAAAAGATATCTCACTTTGATGCTATTGAAGAATATTGTATTGAATATAAGAAGTAGAGATATTTATAGAGTTCAAAAAATCAAAAAAAATCTGGGAGTTCGGATGACTCGTCCGGCCAACTGCTTCTTGTCCGGAAGTTCAACCGCCATCCGATCGACTTCCTCTTCCCGTCTTCCTGCCGATCAACCTCACGACAGTTCAATTTTTTTATATTTGTTCTGATTCCAAGGTGTTGAAAGGCATGAACTTTTGAAAAGTATTTTTAACTAATTTTTCAAGATAAAAAAATATTTTTCAAATCCAAATATCATTTTTAAAAATCATTTATATATTTGATCAAATTATTGCTTTAGAATGACTTTCAATGCACAAAATTATTTTTAATGCATTTTAAGGATTTTGAGGTTAAGCATTCATTATCAAATATCAAAGTGTTAGTACCATTTACACTTTATCTAAAAAATCAAGTCCTTAATCTTGCTCCGAAGTTTAGCTCTTAAATTCTTGAATATATGACTTCGATCTTTACTTCCTTCATAAGTTCAATTTGTGATGATAGATTTTGATCTTTTGACGATCATCGATCAATTTTTCATCATATACTTTGAAAAACTACAATCACTTGAATTCAATTTGTTAGTAAATAAAATTAACTTATTTGTTATAATCAAAATTTTAAAATTATAATCAACCATAGGTCAACATAAGTAGTGCTAGAGCACCAATCGGCTTATTGGTTGGATCAGTGAATCGGTGGCCGGATCGGTGAATCATTGTTTAAAAATTATTTTTATTTTTTTTAAAGAATAATTTTTTTCTTTTAGACAATTAAAGTTTTTAAACTGTTTGTCACTAATTAGTTTAATATTTTTAAATTTGTGATTTTGTAAACTCATTTATTAGTGATAATGGTTACGCTTTAATTTTATAATTTTGTATAATATATTTTATAATATTCTTATTTTTGTACAAAACCATTTATTAGTTATAGACCAAAATTTATGTTATTATAGATTCAATTCATCTTAATTGAAATTAATTCTTCTTACATAATTATTTGATATTACAAAATGAAATATTATACTTCTCTTTCAAATCTTTCTAGAAAACACGAAATAATTCATGAATTACGTATAGGTAATTATACAAAAAGGATAATAAAGTTTTACTTGTTTCAATGGTGAGGTATTACTCATTACCTAGAGCAACATTCAATTCCCTGAACTCTAAAGTTTCAATCCAAAAATTTTAATAACATTGCATCAATATATGAACTATAAAAATTATTTTATATTCATTGGTCAACATGTGTATTGAGATGTTAATGATCTTTTTTTTTTTTCTTTAATTTTGGCAAATTTTTTTTTTTAAAAAAAGAAGAGACCGGATCAGAAGTGTG
>CAIGRN010064831.1:0-13056 GCA_903798345.1 Fraxinus anomala
ACTTTTTATAGCCTAAAATCTTTTACGGATTTTAATTTTTTTATTTTTTTGGCCTTTACTCAGAAAGGGTGAGATATTGATGATATAAAGAGATCATGGATCTTGAGAATCTATCTTTATTTTTTCCCTTTTTGTAAAGAAGCGTTTGTTTAGACAACTTATTTGAAAATTATTTTTCTTCGAACTCATTTTTAATTTCATATTCTCTCAATAAAATAATTATACACATTAAATTTAAAATTGCTTTCTATTATTTAATCACACATTCTTAATTATTTATTTTCACTCAAATAATCTCTCTCAACAGACATATAATTGCATAACTACTTAGTGTAATTTCACAATACAGGGCTTTTAGTTGTACAAACTTGGGAGAATAACTAGGCATTTGATATAATTCAATTTTTATCTTATTAAGGGAACTAAATTGCACCTGTTGTTTTGACTATTACTCAATTTTACACTTTTTTATTTTCTTCATCATCATCGATAACCTTTCAAATAGCTTGCCTGGTTAAGCTTTTAAGTACTTATTTAAAATATAAAAGTAGATAGAATTTGTATATCTTAAGAAATGTGTAGCTAAAATGATGATTGATAAGTGATACAAGATAACATTGATAATTATCCACGTGGACAATTGGGATCAGGACTACCCGAGATACGCTCCACATCTATCGCATACGGTTGTCGAACCCATAAGGCCGTCGACTCCCCATGAGGCCCTCTACGTTCACATAGGCCGCCTACCACCATGAAGTCCTCTACTCTCCTATGAGGTCGCCTACCACTATGAGACCGTCTACGTTTATATAGGCCGTCTACTACCATGAGGTAGTCGACCCCCATAAGGCCGTCTACCACCATGAGACCTTCTATGTTCACATATGTCGTCTACCACTACGAGATCGCCTACCACTATGAGGCCGTCGATCCCCACGAGACACTACGTTCACATAGGCCATATACCATTATGAGGCCGTCGACCCCCAGGAGGCCCTCCATGTTCACACAGGGCCACCTATCATCATGCGACCGATACTATACTTAGCAAAATAAATGGCAATGAGTTGGATGAAAATCACCCAACAACAAACATGGGCACAATCAATCGCTTGATGAGTGGGGGTCACAACTCTAGAACGTTGGGGAAGTGGGAAGGTATACGTGAGACACGTGGCACAATTAATCAGAGAACGAGGACGTATCTCAGGCGCTTATAAATACCCTCAAGGTAAGAAAATATTTTTTTCTTGAAACCCGAACGTTTTGAATTCCGCAATAATCTCTTCATATTCTCTACAAATCGAGTACTAATTCTCACGTCGGAGGTACAACGGGGGAGGAAGCCCCCGAACTCATTTTACAGGTAGCAAATACTGATCGAAGCAGTCGAAACACCATTCACGTCAAAAAGACTATCGAAATTTACCTTTCTACCATTTCAATAAGCTTATACTTTTAAAAAATTCATGCCAATAAAAGCTCGAAATCTCTCAAATCAACTCTTTTGTTAGCCCACTAGGTGGCCAATTTTAAAGGTCATTTAGTGCGCGGTTTTTTTTGTCAAATTCAATGAATTAGTTTGGAAACTTCTCTATAAAAATGTGTAAAAATAAAGTTTCAGACCCCTCAAAATTAGTAGGTTTTATCCTTTTAAGGCCCGTTTGATACACAACATTTTTCATGAAAAATCTTCCAGCTTTTGTAGTGTTTGATAGGAAAAATCTTTCATGGAAAATGTTTTCTCACTTTCTCTCACACATGCACATTTTCCACCTTTTTGTTGAAATTGTTTTCCCACCTTTTAGGTGGGTTTTCATTTTCCACCTTTTTTTTTTTTTTTGTAATTGAGAAAAATTTTAGACCCAATATTAAAAAGATTTATCGTTTTTATTGACAATTTTAATGTAAAAAAAAGTCAAACGAATGATATTCCGTATGGTAATTTTTTAAAAAATAATTTTTTTGGCAAGTTAAACAAATTCTAGCCCAATGGTAAAAGAAATTATCACTTTAATGGACAATTTTCATGAAAAGTAAAGCCAAACGGACACCAAACTTTCAACATTTTTCAGGTGAAAAATTTTACCAATCAAACACAATTAATTACAATTCCCATTAAAACAATTTATAAACAATTCAATTCCCTAAAATTCATTTTCTTTCCATCAATTTTCCACATTTACAATCAAACGAACCCTTATAGGCTTAGTAAGTTAGAGAAATTCATTAGATCAAATTCCCCAAATTACTTATAATCACTTAGTTGGCAGTGTAAGTTGTTTGATCGATAAATCTGGTTAGTGATAATTGGTTGTATGAACACGACAATTTACATGTCGTAATATTTGTCAGTTTATGCCATATGTGGTTCGATGAAATAATTTTTTCAGATCAATCATAGAATAGAGTCTAAAAACTAATCTCATATTGATTCCAATATAAGTGATAAAGTGATAAGTTCAATTGTTCAAGAACACAAATTATGAAAGTGTCGTATTTTGTTGTTCGAATTGAATTTTACTATGAAAATACTTCTGAATATTTAATTTCTTAATTTTGTGATTGATGAAACTTGAGTTTTAGGGAATTTATTCCTCAAAATTTGATTTCAATTCGATGGGGTTTATAAATAAAAATAATTTGTTCTTGAAAAATGTAATAACGGTCGATTTTAATTGTAGCAAATTTTCCCCTATAAATAAGTAAATAACCAAATGCATTTTGTACCAAACGTCGTCGTTTAATTCACTAACTCATTCCCCACACAGAAAAATGTGGAAAGAGAGAAGTCGAACTGGCACAATTTCAAACCTTCTTGTTTACAGTGCCTGCAATTCCCTTTTGCTACTATAAAATTCAAATCTCTAGATGAATACATATACATACAAGTTTATATAGAGAGAGAGAGTGATTTGGAAGAGGCGACGAAGGGAGATGGTGTCGTACGTGAGCGTGTTGCTGTATGGGGTGGGTGGAATAGTGGTGGCGGGGGTGGCTTNTGCTGTATGGGGTGGGTGGAATAGTGGTGGCGGGGGTGGCTTTGCTGGTGGCGTTCCAGGAGAAGTTGGTGTATGTGCCGGTGTTGCCTGGTTTAACCAAGTCCTATCCCATCACCCCTGCCCGCCTTCGCCTCCTTTACGAGGACGTGTGGCTCAGATCCTCCGACGGCGTCCGCCTCCATGCCTGGTTCATCAAGCTATTGCCCGACTGCCGAGGTTTTAATTATGAATTCAATTTAATTGTGTTCATACATATTTGGATGTGTGTGTAATTGTATGTGTGATCAAGGCGTGTTTGATTAATGATTGAATGTTAGGGCTTTTCAGGGGTTGGTATTAATTTGATTTGATTTGGATCGTGATTTTTTTTTTTTGTAGTTGGGGCTCGGCTCATTGACTTCTATGAAAAATACGATTACTGGTGTGGGAG
Source organism: Fraxinus anomala (assembly GCA_903798345.1). Classification (NCBI taxonomy): domain Eukaryota; kingdom Viridiplantae; phylum Streptophyta; class Magnoliopsida; order Lamiales; family Oleaceae; genus Fraxinus; species Fraxinus anomala. The sequence goes on from CAIGRN010064831.1 coordinate 3,436, forward strand.
CGGAATCCAGGAGAAATTATTTTGAATTTGAAGGGATTTTTTTCTGATTCCAACCTCAATACCACAATTAGACTGCAGCTTAGCTTGATTTGAGTTCAGTAAGGAATACTTGGAGGGCTAGTAAATGGCTGTGATTGGGTTTCATTCGTTTACTTTTGTTTTCAAATCTTTTCTTTTGTGGTGGCAAGAAAAGTGGGGTTTTAACAATATAGGACTAAAACTTCGTACTGTTGCATTGAGAGAAAATGCGTGACCCATAGAAGTAATGCTTTTGTATGTGAGGTTAGTATTACTGTTGTCACTTGGGGTGTTGGCAAGTGGTGACCAATTTCTTGTGAGAAGTTGGTATATTTGGCCTAGCATGTAGTTCAAGAGTGAAAGTCCACAATAAGCCTGTGAAGTTATGTGTAGCATTATGCCGTCGATGATTAGGGGAACAATGAATTTAAGGGAAATAAACACCAATAACATTCTATTCAACCATGTAAGGGAAATATAAAAAGAATAGTTCAAAGAGATGATAGTCCTTTTTAAGTGGATCTCTTAAGAAAAAACTTATTAGTACATACATAAGGGAAATGTCAGCTGCTGTTGGGTATATCATATATATATATATTTTTGCTTCTTATTTTTCTTTATATTGTGGATTGCATAAATAATTGTTAACGATTTACTGGGCTTCACTACTCTTAAGACCTGTTGTCATTGGGTTTGCAGGTCCTACCATTCTCTTTTTCCAGGAAAATGCAGGAAGTATCCTTTTGTTTTCTGAAGACTCAAAATCTTTTGTTGTTCCTTTTCTTACATCTGTAGATTGTTTTTGGGATTTTGTTCATCAGATTTATCTCTGTCTGAGGCCTTGACTAGTTAAATGCAGACATTGCCCATCGTCTTGAAATGGTTCGCATAATGTTGCAGAGACTACAATGCAATGTTTTCATGCTTTCATACAGAGGGTAAGTTAATGTTTTTCCTTCTGTAGATGGTTTTGTCAGATAGTGTTGTTAATTACGTGAATACTTATCTAACCGAATATCCATTTTGTTTATTTTGTGGTACTCAGTTATGGAGCTAGTGATGGATTCCCTTCACAACTTGGTATTACAAAGGATGCTCAGGTTTGTTTCTGGCCACTGTGTTTCACTTAACACAGCATTTCAACTTCTTGCAATGGGTGCTATCAATATCGTCATTTTCTTTCTTTTCCTATTTACTGTTTTTGGGGCTGGGTTGGGGAGTTTAGATGGGGAATGGGGGATAAATTAAAAATGAATACTTTGTAATAATGGCATATTCTGTTTGAGCAGGCTGCACTGGATCATTTGGGTCAGAGGACAGATATTGACACATCAAGAATAATAGTCTTTGGTAGATCACTTGGGGGAGCTGTTGGAGCTGTGCTTACCAAAAACAACCCTGACAAGGTAATGACTCCAGGTTTGCTTTTATTGAAGTTCCATTTTTTGTTGATTCAAGTTTCTTAAGCTTATTTTAAGCTTATCTGCATATGGAATAAGCATCTTCCTGATTATTTCCATGATAGTAGTTTTAAAGTCCACGCAGACTCTTGCTTGGTCAGAGAAAAAGCCGAGAACCAACGTGGGGGTGAGGGTGGGGGCTGGGGGATCCTTAAAGTAAACAGACTCATTGCGTAAAGGATAATGGGGGTTGGTGTCTATGATGATGGCTTCTAGTTTAATATTCCTATAAATATTCTATCCTTGTTCAAGTGTAGTAATTTTTGGAATTATCAAAACATTCCATTCAAAATTTAAGCATGGCCTATTTCCCTTCCAATATAACATATATTGGTAGAAAGGTTTCTCTAGAAGAAAATTCTTTAATACTGTATATGAGTGTTATTTATTTTAACATCAAATGGTTGCAATTTTCTTCTTTCTTTGTTGGGTGGTGTGTGGGTGTGGGTGTGAGTGTGAGTGTGTGTGTGAAAGTTGAATTGGGTTCTACAAATCATTCACATCAAAATTATTGAAAAGCTTTTAATGTCAGGCTGCTTGTACTGCTTGACAAATATTATAAATGGATTCCAACTATTTCCTTGTATTGAGAATACCATTTTCTTACAAGTTTATGGTTCTTATTCCTATCTATCTTTATGGTGGTAGCTGGAAAAATAAATTGAAAAGCAATAAGAAGCTTGCAAAGCATGAATGATGATGATAAATCAGAAAGTTGCTTAATTTTGATGCACAAGAAATTGATTAAGTTGGATATAGGTTGAAAAAATGTGAGGGATAGCATTTTGTATATTCTAAATTTCTTATCCGCTAGAACAGTGTGTTAGCGCCTGGTTTTATTACTTTGGTTTTTATGATGCCATTTGTTTTCTATTCTGAGCAAGCTTGCACTCTCTCTCTCTCTCTCTCAAATTTATCTGTGTGAAGCATTTGGTCAGTTGTTTTCCGGTTTACTGGGCTGTTGGCAGTAATGCAACTTTGATAAGTAGGTTCTGGTTATTCTCTTAGTACATTTTAGTTTCTCCTACTTAGTCAACCAAGTTATTTCTTAACCATCAGTATGGTTTTATGTTATAACTGTTTGGATAATTGTTACCTGGTGCATCCTATGCACTGCATGTTCCAGCTGGATAATATTATTGTACTGCTCTTTGTTGTTTGTTTTTATGTGTGGATTATTTGTCCCTATGTCCCTTTTCATTACTTTGCTCCATTCAATCAAGATATTATTTTTCCGTATTTGTCTCAGGAAGTCCTCTCTTAGTAATTCAGTTTAATCTAATTCTTAGTTTAAAAATGAGGTATACCTATCTTGACTTGCACTAACCTTGGTGTGTCTATTATTGCAGGTGGCTGCAATAATATTGGAGAACACTTTTACTTCTATTCTGGATATGGCCGGTGTTCTATTACCCTTTCTTAAGTGGTTTATAGGGAAAAGTAGCTCAAAGGGTCCCGGAGTTCTTAATTTTTTGGTTCGTTCTCCATGGAACACAATTGATGTCATTGGTGAGGTGAGATTACAAGTGATGAAACTCTTATTCTGAATCTCTGCTATTATTATGCAGATACTTCTTAGAAGGCGTGTTTTGAGCATGCCTGACACTGTGTACATATAGGCCAAGCATATGATGAGCCCTTTTATGGCATGTGAATCAGTTGATATTAATTTTTATTTTTTAATAAGAAGATACATGCCGACGTATCTGATGGCGAGTTTGTTTTTTGTTTACATCGTTGCCATAATTTATTTCCTGCACTCTTCTTCTGCGTTCACAGTTGACTTTCACAAGATGTAAGTTTTAGATAAAATGTGGTTTCTAGGTTCAAGAGGTAAGATTACTAAATACAAATGGGTTAAAGATAGCCTGTTCCTCTAAATATTGTTCTTATTTCTGTTGACAGGCTTTTTACTGACCTTTTGAATTGCAGATCAAACAACCAATTCTCTTCCTCTCTGGACTAAAAGATGAAATGGTTCCACCATCCCATATGCAGATGTTATATGCTAAAGCAGCTGCACGCAATCAGCAATGTTCATTTGTGGAATTCCCTAATGGCATGCATATGGATACATGGCTGTCTGGTGGTGATCGATATTGGAGCACAATTCAGGAGTTCTTGGAAAAAACTGTACCACAGAAGAAGAATGGTGACTGTACTCAGCAGGGTAAGTTTTGGGTTTCCTCGTGTCCTGGACGTCTTTTTCAAGCTTGCATGTTTTAATCTCTCATGTTGACTAAAGATAGTTTATTGTTTATCGTAACTTAATGCAACAAGTCACGTAAAGCACTTTACTGCATTCTTCTAGCCAAACTATGTCCTTAATTCTTGCTCTTTCCACTAAAAAGCAAATTAAAAGAAGAATTATATTCGAAAATGTTGCTGAAAATGTTATCCCAGTTTTTTAGTTATATTAACTATTATAAATTGCTGCCAAAATTTTCCTTTAGCTTTCTTTAGTTACTCAAGTATTTTACCTGGTATTCTTGTCAATAGTCATGTTATTATATATATAATGTCATCTACCGATATCCCCCAGTCTTTTTATGTTGTTCAAAACATGAATTTTTTATTTTTTTATTTTTCCTACTGTATATCTGATCGAAGTCTATAAACTACCATTTATTTAGGTGGTAAGGAGGATTATTTAAAATACGAGTTTCTTCATATTAATAATAATCTAGTTTCTGTTGTTATATCATTATTTTGTAATTCTGTCAGATTTTGAGGCAAGGTGATCTGCTGCGAGTAATACTTGGGCGTCCCGAGGATTCAACATTTTTTCCATCTTTTCCATTTTGCAGTGATGAAAAGCTTTCTATGATTGTCCACCGCTGCTGCGTAGCGTATCTCATATTTATTCTTGTGGACATGCTCACTGGTGCACAGTTTTCGCTAGACCATAACGGTATTGAAGCTTTGGGTGTATCTATTATTACAATACATGCTTCAACATCTAAGCCAGACTGATTCTAATTGGATGAAATAGAAAACAAAATAATCTCATATTTATACTTGGTATTGGAGTCAGCAGCCCTCCCCCTCCCCTCTTTCGCTCTCATGGCTATGTATGTATGTGGAGTGATGCTATGTTGCACCAGTGGGATCCACTACCCACAATTGGTTTAAACTAAAAAAAAAATTATAGCAATTCTTTTCATCCATTATTCTTATATGAACAATGTTATCTAACACCACCCGTCTAAGTGTCACAATGTAATAGACAATTAAATGTGAAATTATTCAATTCATTGAATTGTGCTTATCATTTAATGGCACTTAGATCGGTGTTGTAATACAACTGGTGTTAAATTGCATTACTCTTCTCATATGTCTATCCACTTTTTGGTTAAAAAAAAATTATACTATATTTTTTTACCTTATATAAATTTACTTAAATAAACAAGTTTGCTTTGTCCAATTCATTATCTTTTTATTCATTAGCTTGTATATGCTCACTAGAACCTTCTTCTCTGTCTAATCCCTTTTCCCTATTCTCTTGTTGATTTTTTTTTTTCATTGACATCCTTTCTAATGAGAATCAAGGGTCGTGGAAATGAGAAAGTCTTCATCTTCTTCCACATCAGTCTACGCCTGATCATGGTAAAACAAACATTAATAAACATAAAGATGTTCCCTTTGTTTTTATTAGAAGAAAATTAGATGAAAATAAACAGCAACCACAGTTGAGAAGTCACAAAATGTGCAGAAGAATTATGTGTTTGCTAACATTACATTTCCCAAATTTGCTTCCATCTCGAAGTCTTGAAATCAATCCTGCACAAATCCGATCAAAGTTCTAGGTGGAACTAAATTTCCATCAATACGGGTCTTTGATACCGGCCTCATTGCCAAAAACGAATGTCGTGTTGGTGAAACTTACAAGGCAGTTTGTTAAATCACAGGTTTTAGAGAAGGGTACAGAGAATGACCTTATTTTGTCAAAATAGTGGCCTTTTATATGCATTGAAGGAAGTAGCACCCAAAATGCAAAAGGCCTTGTTCAAGTTCCATATTTTTTCGGGATAATAAATTCTGAAATAATATTTTTTGGAAAATGTGTGGTTAAAAAGTAAGAAAAAGTTTTGAATTTACGAGTAAAATTATTTTATTGGGAGAATGTGTAATTGAAAATGTATTTTGAAAAAATGAGTTTCGTAAAAATAGAGCCTAAACAAAGGCTAAATATGTGAACTCAAGTTTAAGTACAATCCATGACAAAATTAAAACGTTCAGGCCTAAGCTTATTGAAATAAAATTATGTATCTTATCCCCATACAAGGCCGAGGGCTATAGTTGGATGGACTAAACAAGCTTGCAAGAATTTATCATTTTTTTCTTTTTGGTTTCTCCTCTATGCAGCCATCAAATACGAAATAGTACCAGCAAGATTAATATTTTACTTGAAGCTATAACATATTATATAGCTTGTTGGATTTCATGGTTATAAATATAACACTTTTCAAAAATTGTAGTAGGGATAGATTTAAATTGTGATAGATATATAAAAGTGGTGTGCATATATTGGGTTTAAATGAATAAATTTAATAAAGATAATTTGGAATATAGTTGGATGAATATAGCATTTTTTAAAATTTTAATAAAGATAAATTTCGAGTAGGATAGATATATGAAAATAGTGGATGAAATTAAGTAGTAGCTCCCAAAAAAATTAGTAAATTGATCATTAACCGTGGGCACTAAGCACCGGTGGTGAAAACATACCCACGTTTATGTATGTGTGTGCATGATATGTATGGTATGCTGAAATTCGATTTGATGATGTAATACTGAAAATTTGTATAAATGTCACACGCAATGATAGAAACGGTCATTTGATAATAACAGACGAAATATCTAGGGAATCCCTATTTGCAATCATTATTATATATCTATCACACTCTATATCATCCTTATAAAAATTTTAAATTTTTTGAAAAAAAATACTATTTTCATTCTCATCATATTCCAATATTTTCCTCATTAAATTCATTAATTTAAACACTATATATAAAAAATAAAATAAAATAAATAAAAGAGAAATATTAAAAATAAATAGAGAAAAAAGTAGAGAGTCAAAACACAAGTGTGTTTTGTTGAGAATTAAAGCCCCATATTTATAAAGTCCAAAATAAGAGTTAAAATTAGAATGAAATAAATATTCTAGATTAGATAAGACTTATTTATGTATCATGATAATACTAAATAACTACAAATAATTATCTCATAATTTTACAACACACCCCATTTGATGATTATTTGCATAATAACTATCTCATTGAAACCTTGTTTAGCAAAAACCCGATAGGAAAAAGGACCAACAAATGAGAAAAAAAAAGTACAAATAATTTGGAGTAATAAAATACCGTCTCATTAAAATTTTGTCAAGAAAATCTAGTGGAACAAAACTTAATTGAAGGAAAAAGAGTACAACCACTTCCCCTTATTTCAATTCTTGTATCAAACGATCAATGTCTTGTATGTCAATGTTTTCAATATTGATATCTTGTACGTTAATACCTTCAAATACCATCATATTCATACGAAATATTTATCAATCTTTGATGACTATAGTAATATGATGATTCGAAAAATAGCTCTTATGATCTCTTTAGGAATCTCATACATATCAAAGTATTATTTTTTAGGGTAAATATCTTTTACGTTATAGATATTCATTATATAAAAAAAATGCTTCGTTAAAATCTTAGTAGGAAAAATCATGCAGAAAAAATTCTAATAAATGAAAAAGAGTACATTATTCTTTTGAATATACCAGAAAAGTTGTCTCAATAATAACCTTGTTAGAAAAATCCAATGAGACAAAACATTGATTAAAGAAAAAAGAGTACAAAACGTATTTACTGACCTCATAATAATATCACTTGAATTATACTTCAGACATATTCAATTCTTTTAGGATTGTGTCAAAATCATACAAGATAAATTGTCTATAATGCATTTATTACATACATATCAAATTTCTTGCATTGTCATACAAATGAAATAGAGACTTGTGATTACATCCACCACATGATAAATTCATTATGTAAAAGATTCTTATGTTTCATATTACTTTACTTTTTCCATTTTCATTTCGCATATTTGTACACCTTTAGGTGTTTAGAATGTAGATCTAGAAACTTTAGGTTTCTCTAGTAAATTTAATTTTACTAAGATCACGCCCAAAAAACTTCAGGTTTCTCTAGTAAATTCAATTTTCATATGATCGCGTCATTTTATTTGGCCAATCATTATTACGATCGATATATTTTGACGAATTTATTTCGATTCCTCGTCATTTATAATATGATGCAGTACATCATTTGTAAAAGTTTTGTCGACAAATTTTTCTTTTTCGATTTTATTTCTTTTCTCATGATGACATAATTTATTGAAATATCTTAACTTTCAATATATAAGGTACCTAAACCTCTCATGAGGTTTTATAATTTGTTATATCTAAATACTCAACAAGAGTATACACCTCCTTAATATGATCATTTTTGCTAATTGTTCTATTTTCGTTTAGAGATTTTTATATTAGAACCAAATATCATTATATTTCAAGTGTGCTATACATTTATCAAATATAATATGAGCTAGTTGTCATCTAAGACGTTGAGTTGGAGTATTTAAAGTTGATGTGTGAGATATTATCGATCTCTTTGGCAAATAAATGTATCTAAATAAATGTATCTTTCGAACTTTTGGGTCGAACTAGCTTTTTTTGAGAATTTAGATAATAATATATTTGTACATTATTTTCAGCTTCTTAATTCCTCACCCCTAATGCTAAGAAAATTGATCCAATCAAAATTGACAATTAGCAAATTACGTTTGAGCTCGACCATAAGCCAATTATAATATGGAGAAAGATGATATTGACAGATGCATAATAACATTCCATAAAAAGAAATGGGAAGTTATGAAAATTTAACCATCCTTTTTCACGTGCAAAATTTCGTGCTGATTTCGGATTGTACTCATGGGCAAAAATCCGATAACCGAGTTGAAAGTTATGAATGTTTTAATCCCCACTACTCGTTTTTCCCATATATTTTCCAAACCTTGAATCCAACTCGTCTCGTCCTTCGACCCCAACACGGAACTTGATCATAGCAACAATATGGAATGGTCAGTCTCTTCTAGGACGATGTTTGGACCTCATTTGAGTTCGTATTCGCCTTGTACGTAAGATCACCCAACTATCATCACCTGGGTCAAGCAAGACTCGACTCGATAGCCCCTTGCCAATGTAAATCCCTCTCCTTCGAGTGAACCAAATTCAATCTTCGAGGTTTTACTTGATACTAACTGGAAGCCAGTCGAGTACTCTGCCCTAGTGAATAACATCACTTTGGTTCTTGTGCATTAAAAAGATTATATGCATGTTGTGGATAACAAATGGGTTTTTAGAATTAAGCATAAAGCTAATGGAACTATAAGTGTAGGTGTTGAAAATTAAATCCAAATAAATAACTTCCTCTAATTTCTAGTTGACCTTTTACATGGCGTGATTCGACAATTGTTGAATGTATAAACTAGCATTTCATATTTATTGATTAGAAGGATTTATTCTTAGTCCCACAAAAACTTCGTAGTGGGGTGCACTCTCTTCCAAAATTGATTCAAATCCTAGAGAACTAAACAGCCAGTGTCTCAAGAATCATATTCTTTGCTTCATATCTACACCTTTTCATTCTTTAAAAAAGCATCTTGTAGATGTGAAAACATGTATATTTCACATCAGCACTTAAGATTAAAAAAAAACATAGACAAATTCCTACCAGATATGTCAGCATCAAATACGTAAAAAAAAACCATATAAAAAAAATCCTCAGAATAAAGCCTTATATTCATCTCCCAGGATTCTGTTTTGATAATCAGCTGATAGCACCATGAGTGGCACATATGGTAATTTTACGCCACGAGAAAATTGGCAGCGTGGATGGGATGAATGGAACGTTTGGCAACCATATCTAAGAGATTCCCGACCAGCGAGGAGATCCCCGATTAGTGCCCCACAAATTTAGGTTTTTTCCCTTTTTCGTTTTTATGCCACGAGAGAATTGGCAGCCTGGACTTGGCAATTGGAATGAGTTGTGACTTGTGGCCTGGACTTGGCAATTGGAATGAG
>CAIGRN010064861.1:0-22478 GCA_903798345.1 Fraxinus anomala
TACAATTGTTTGCATACAAAAACTTTCAATCATTGTACGAGGCATAAAATATTGAATTACATACTCTTCGTGTGATCGATCATTACTTCAACTCCTACATTAGTTTTAGAGGTTAAGGTATTACTTTTGGGTGTCTGCGACAACATACACCAATTATTGTCGGTGTCATCGTATTCAATTGCTAGAAATAGACCCATTTGTGCCATAAGATTCCACATAGATACAATTCTGCTGATTTAGTTGATGGTTTGAATGCGATTAAAGGTGTTGATTCTAGCCAAGATCCTTCTTTTGATGCATCAGTTGTGGTTCTGTTATATGGCTTGTTTCAGCCTTATTTGGTGGTCATTAGATAATTTTTGCTTCTAGTTGGGATAGTAGAGGTGGAGAATATTTTCACTTGAAATTGTTGATGAGAAAGTTCGTTTGTGTTTTTTCATTAAAGGATTCAAGTTTATTCCTTGCAGTGGAATTTGTTTCCAAGTGGAGAATTTTTGAAATTTTGTTCATTACAATGAAATTTTTGTCTAGGTAGAAATTGTTAGAATTTGGGTGACCCGAATTCTTCGTTGAAAATAATTGAGAGTTCTAATTAAAGTACACATTAAGAAGAATTCTATTTGACATTTGCTATTGTGAAATCTTATTAAAGTTTATTTAGTGAATTCTAATTAAAGTTCTACTTGGAAGCACATTGAGAGTATGAATTTGTGTTTGATTTGAAGAAGACATCATGATGAAGAATATCAAGATTCTTGGAGTAAAGGACCCGAGAGTGGGGTGCAACGGCGCTACGTAGGTTTTGGCCCGGGTGGCATAGCGACGTCACCCTATTTGTTTGCCTCTTGCAAGATTTTTTCTTTAATTTTTAGTTTTGGACTTCGTTTTGGCATCTTACTTTAACTATAACTTTACTATAAGAGTTTGGACGTCTCATATATATAGTTGGCTCTTCATTATAATTTAGCAGAAGATAGAAAAAGTTAGACGAATCATAAACACATAATCTTTGTTCTCTCTTCATATTATAATAAAATTTTCATTCTCCGCAAATTATTTTATTATTGTGATTAATTACTTCATATTGTGATTTAATCTCTTATTTTCTCACAACAAATTGGTATTATAACATTCTAGTCCATAACAGTAACAATCTTAAATTTTCATTTTTACTTTGCTTCTAGTGCTTCTTCCATTCAAAACTTCAACTTCATATCTCCTTAAAGCATGCCTATTTTGCCTTGGCAAAGGGACTTCTTCAGTGTCAAAGTCTAATGCCTAATATTGAAGCTGGACTTGGGAGAACTATTGTGTTGTTACGTCATCTATGGTACGGAAACATGGGTCTCCATGATTGAAGCGGTGGACGCCGACTCTTAGACTTTCTGTAAACAACGATTCTAATTTTTTGAGTCACGTGAGAAGTACTTGATGTCACATTACCTATAGTGATAGTTGTGTGTAGACATTTTTTTTACCTGTCTAGGACAGCGAGCAGGGTCACAAACTTATTTTTGCCTTGAACACGACATTGTGACTAACAAATCTAGGTCAGTAAGCTATTGTGATGAGATCATGTGTCAAGTATCTAATGAGCCTTCGTGACTTTCTCTCGTCTATAAATACTCACACTTAGTACCATCAAAGTGTAATTAACTTTTGGTATTCTAAATGTCTCTCAAAATACAAACTCGACTCCAAAATATATTCTCTTTTCTAAATGTCACTTCCACACTCAATATACTTTAGTATCATTTGTGTGATTAACTTGAGCTTCAAAATGTGTACGATCTACCCATTGCCCTTGTGTTTCTAGAGACTTTGGTCTTGTATATCCAATGCGTGCGTTTCAAGTGCACATATGATATACACTTGTAAAGTGAAGGTGGGACGTGTTGATGCGTTTCAAATAGAATCAATTAAAATCTATAAAATATAGTTGTTTTTAGATTTTGTGAATATTGTGGAATTCTATACTAATTCATGCAATCCATGAAAACTATAGAATCTTAAAAATCCATTAGAGAGTAGACATATAAAAGTTGATAAAATCTTAAAAATCCATGCAATCCCATGTTCATTTTGATTTAAAAATGATGAAAATTCTAAATCAAAAGTAAACAATTAATTTAAATTATATATTTAATGGTAAAAAATAAAAATTGCACATTTAAATCAGAAAACAAAGAAAATGCGGTAGGTTTTGCTTTCAATTAAAACAGATTTATTCACTTTCAAAAAATAAAAAACAAAATTTCTCGAAAAATTCCCATTTAGTGATGAAGGCTCAGAAAAAAACCGACTCTACCGTCCGCATTCGGGTCCCAACCTTAAAGGCGGCCGCCGGCGCAGGCGCCGGTCTCATAGCCTCATCTGCCTTGGTAAAATTATATTCTACGGTTTAATTATTTACGTTTATTTGGCTGTTGTTGAATTTCTCTTCGTTTTTTTTGGAGTTCTGTCAGATGAACATGATCAAATAAAATTTTTGTGAAATTACTTATAGGAAAAGAGAATGATAATGGCATTTAACAGCACAAACTATTGTTTTAATTCCAAACAAACTGATATCCCAACTTGTATGCTATAGAGATATTATACAAGTATTCAATTTGTTTATTACATAAGGCAGATGCAGTTTGCGTCCATAAAGATAGGTAGAAATTCTGAAATGCTAGAAACTTTATTAGAGATGTCTTCCTTGCGAGAAGAGCCATTACCAGATACAGACTCACGGATTTGCTTTAGTCGAGCTTAACTCCACTCTCAAAGATTTGGCGCATAAGGTCGAAATGCTCCTCACCAATGTAAAATCCAGTCCTCCCGTATGATTTCTAGAAGGAAACATATTTGTGTTTATGATATGGAACACAAGAAAAAGAACAAAATATAAATTTATTCATAAAATAAATTTGGAGAATTTTTTGTGTGAGTACCAATTGGTATTTTTTCAACACTTCTTGATTGCCAGAAACGACATTATGCTTTTTGTTCCAGAAAACTCCTTCGTGGCTTATTAGTTCTGAGAACTTTTGGTAACGTTTCTTGAGGCTTCTCAACCTTGCTTTCAGACAGAGAACTGTAAAAATTGGGCCATAAATTTTGCAGAACTTCCTCATCACGCGCAGCCAGCTTTCTGATCTAAAAGTAGAACCTTGTATATATTCATTTTCAATCTCCTCTGCCATGAGTTTTAGGAAATAGAACTCACCTTCTCCCTCATATTCAGGTTGTACGTCAGCCATCTGTAATGCATGTCATAATCAGATACCAGCTATTAAAAAACTTAGAGCAATGATTATAAAATGCCCAATAAACATTTTAACAATTTTGCTATATGTAACTAAGAGAAAGCTGGAGAGAAGCTTCTTGTCAAATGCTTGATAAATACCTGCTTTTCAGTTAACCTTGTATTCGTGTTTGTGTAAGGCTATAAACTCTAACATCTTATATAGAATGTGAAATTCTGAGTCCTGAAGAATCAACATAGATTACACGTGAATTTTAAAAATCAACAATAGATTACATTTGAGTTGTGAAAGATAGCGTCAAAACTTCAGAATCGTCAAATCTAGATTATGTACTATTACACTAGATTACACGAATGTGTTTAATGTCATTATTCATTACTTTTGAATATTTTCAAGTAAAACTATTTCCATGAAAGGTTTTTCTCGCAATAGCAAAGTAAGCCATTGCTTGGGCTCCATTAAAATGAACTTTTGAGGAAAAATTCGTTTTGGAATAGTGGGTTTTTTGGAGAATATTTAGTTAAAAAATAAGGAAAAGTTTCGAGTTTACACTTAACATTATTTTATGGGAGAATGTGTGGTTGAAAATGAGTTTTGAAAAAATGTATTTTTGAAAAAAATGGAGCCCAAACAGTGGCTAAGTATTGTTTTCTTGTAATTATGAAATGTTTCAGGACCAAAATGTTGTGGACTATTGATGTTTGCCACAAAATTATCTCTATTTGTATAATCAATTTTCAATTTATTTATAAAGAAAAAGGTGAAAAATAGAATTGTTCAAATTAGAAATTATTTCAATACAAAAAATTTTACAGAAATTTAAAACATATAAATAATTGCCGTTGTTAAAGATGCAATTATAAATATGTTCAATAATGTGGCATGTGAAAGACTTAGGTAGTTAGTTTATATTTTGTAGTTCATTGTTCTTAACGAAAAATACTTAATTAACATGGTTCAATAAATTCATATCTTAATTGCATGGTATTCTACAATTCTAATTCATTTTTAATGACAAAAAATTAAGAAAAACAGATACCAAATTTAACCCTTATTACACCAATATTATGACGTGTTTGAAAAATGAGAGTTTGATAGAAGAAATTGTCTTCATTCTAGAAAGGAAGAAGAAGGTTAAATTTAAAATATGCATATGGTTGTGTCCTTTAGTTTAAAAGATTGTGTCTATAAAACTTAGGCAATGTTTGTGTCTTTTGATTTAGAAGGCTCTATGGCCAAGAGGTGAGACCCTTCTTTTGGAATTTCGCACCTTTGCATCTCTCAGGATTTTTCATCAAACATTCTCCCTTTGACCTGCTTTACAACTAACCTTGTATTTGTGTTTGTGTAGAACTCTAGTAGCTTACAGTAATTAAAAGGTTGAGTCTGGAAGAATCTGCAATAGTTTACCATGTGAATTTTTTGTTTACATATAGGAGACGCCATTTATGTTTTGCAGATGTAAATGCATAAAGAGTAATACATTTGTAGCACGAGAACTTCTAACAAATGTTACACAAACAAATATTTACTAGTAGCACAAACACACAACATTTAATAGAACAAATAAAGCAAAAGCATTATGTTGTTGCAGTCAACATAGTTGTGTAAAAACAAAGTAACTGGAAAGAGCTCGTGACAACATATTCTGATTGATATAATCTAACGTTTAGGATTTGAGAAGCCCGTCACGCTGTTGAAGAATCAATGATCTTAATGATCGTTGAAGTTTTCTTAATACAGAATGACCCCAAAAGACAAAATTTCTTAAGTGGGGTTTTTCTGAAAACCTGAAATCAAAGCTGTGAGATTTCAATGTTAAAATCCAAAAAATGCCATTTCCTTGAGAGTTTCGACGAGATTGTTCAACTCCTCATCAAAAAATCCACGCATTGTCCATTTTTATATTTCTTATGGTAAAATATAGGTACAATGGTCAATCATTGATCAAGATTCATTCTTGAAATATATGCTTAAATTGATTGTAAAAAACATTGATCTAGAAAATTAAATTCTTGATAACAAAGTTAAAGTTCTAAATCGAAAAATTCTAGCTTTACTATTCGGACTTCACTAATCTGGAATAGTGCAAAACTCTGTGATCCTCGTAGTGAAAGATGGCTTTTTGAACTTGGAAAATGAAATTCTAAACCAAGAACTATAGACAAACAATGAGTTTTGTATATATAATAGTAAGTGAAATGCAAAGGAGGAAAGCATCTGTATGAGAGTGTGTCTATGTATCTGTATATATTGACATTTGTGAAAGCATTTAATAGGAAGCAAAGCACGTTATATATATATGGAATTGATCTTCTAAGTACGGTGCTTAGATTATGCTAAGCACCAGATAACCAACCATTATCTCCCAGCCCCTATTGTAGTGTGTCATGTCATCCAGTGTTTTGGAGATTATATATATGTGTGTGTGTGCATGTGTGTGTCTGTATGTGTGTGTGTGTATATATATATATATGAAAGCAAAGAAAGCATAATAGTAGACACACACTCACACAAATGATAGATGCATACTTACATTCGTACACACATATATAGCGTAACTTTTATTATTTGAGTGAACCAAACATCACTTCCAATGCTGTTGTTCAAGCATTGAGGATCATTAAAAGAACATCAGGTTTTCTTCATACAGATTGCCTGAACAAATTAATAAATGTTCCTAGTTTGGGGTTTACAAAAAGCGGTGAGATGTCAGTATTGAAATCCAAGAAATGCAATTGCTTTAGAGTTTCAATGTGGTGGTTCAACCCCTCGTATAAATCCTTGTCTTTAGGGTTCCAAATTAAGATATTCTAGAAAGTTGACTAAGAAATTTGAAAAAAAGGTATGCTGTTTTTGCATTTTTCTTTTAGTTCTTTTGGTTATAATTGAGATATGTTTATGAACTACTTCCTATGTTGTTCGGACTATCCATTTTAGAGAAAGTACTCTTGTCGCACACGTACGGCAAGGATAAGCGTATGTGATCCTTTTCGGATTATTTAAATCAAAAGATGATCCTTTATACCAAGATCTGTAGAGAGATAGGTGAGGTTTATAAGAAATCCATTTGTTTGCACCCAAATTGTTTCTGGACAACATTATAAAGAAAATCAAATATGGTTTAAATTGATTTAGTTACTATATAAAACTTCAATATTGGTATGTTGCATTAAATGAGTGAGAAATCCAAGTATAATGTAACACTTGTATGCTGATAACATTGCCAATATCTGATCTACATTTGTAATGGTGAAACTCATTACCCATTATGTTTTGTTGTCGTTAGATTTAATTAGTCTAAATCATTTATTAATTTCTCGTGGCTGACACTTGAAGTGCATTTGGGAATTGGAGGCTTAACAGTTATGTTAAGTGTAGACACAAAATTGATGGCTTCAAATTGTTGTGGAGCACTTGGGATTTGGGCCTAGTTATTTCTTAAGCTCCCAAGTTCTGGACTAGAGATTTGGATCATTGATATTTGGGATTACTCTTAGCAGCATAGCTGAGTCCTCCTATCCGACGCAAAGATGTGTAGGAGACTATTATTTTCTCTCATTTAGTGATCAATTACATATTTTTCTGCCTTTGGCTCCCTTCTAGGTGACGACATCATGAGATTAACCACTTCTCAGTATCCTCTTTTGGCTAAACTGATTTCTTTTCCCTTTTTTATTTTGGTAAAGCTATTTGCTCTAGTATTTCCTTGAACTTTGACTTCTAAAACAGATGCTATTTTTCAATTATCAGATCCGAATCTGATTGTAAGTCAGCATTCCTCTGAATTTGGTAGATGCAAAGGGAGGGTCTGAAACGCTCTTTTGTGGCATTAGTTCCAATGTGGATTTTGTGAATGAATGTGTCATTCGTGGGGTAAGTGCTCTAACTCGTAACGTTCTGTGATCAATGTGTCATTCTTGGGGTTTATACACAGACCTAGAACACCAGGCTTGACCATGGAGTTCTGTTTTCGAGCTTCCCCTAAGTACCTCCCTCTACCTCCACCTTCCCTCTCTGCTTTTGTGCCCATGTGTTTTATTTATTTATTTTGGTGTATGAGGTGGAAGGTGGAGGGTTCCATATAAATTATACCAACTCGGGACCTCATCAAGATCAATATCAACCTTCTAAAACAATGTACATATCAATTCATTTAGGACTATCACAAGATTCACTCCCCTATGTCCTGTTCCTAGTTGTATGATTATCTAGATTTCAACCAGTGCTCTTCTAGGATACTGTAGCATAGACTCACCTTGAGTGGTAGTTTTGATGCACGACTGCTTTAAGTAGAAACTTGTAAACCTATTGACGTTGACTTCTTTCATTTCCTTAGTTGCTTTCACACATACTTGATTTTGTTTCCTCTTCCTTTCAAGCATGTTTAAATGTTAATGAGTTTTCATTTCTGGTTATCTGAAACGTTCTTTTTTGTTGATCTTTCATGTCAACGGCTGAAGCTGGAGCTGCAAAGCGAAGCAATACTGCAAAAGTCCTTGAGTGGTGAGTTACCAAACTTGTACAGAAACTTTTAATTATAAGTAAAATTTGGCAGGAAGAGCAAGCACTTTCACTTACCTCACAACAATAGGTGGGACGCAAGGGTTTTGAATGCTCTTCTTTGACCATCACGTACACTACAGTTGTGTACAATGTAACTGTTTCAAAAGAACTGATGCCTACATTTTCCAGTAATAAAATTTTTGAATGTAACTCTTGATTATACCTTCGGATTTAAAGGTCATTCTGTTAAATTTCCACAGGTAGAGTTATTGTGTACTGACAAGGTTGATAGAGTCTATAATCTTCAATAGTATGTATTGTGGTAGTAACTGATAAGATTCCTGTTGCTGTTGTTGAATCTGCGGTTGGGGACTAATTTTCTGATGCTGCTGTGGTGGTCTCCTGCTCTGATTTAGATGCTGGACGTTGCTGGTGATGAGTTAGACAGAGCTCCTTAGGATTGAATTAAAACAAGTGTGTGGTGACTGGTATTTGTTATATGAATGTAGCTGTGAATGATTAATGCAAAAAAAAGGATTTGTATTGTTTATTTCACTGCAATGATAAAGAACAGAAACGACAATTCCAAGGCATTCGAGAGGCCTTGATCTCTCCCCACTTTTCTAAACAATTCTCTTGAATGAATCTCTAATCCCCCCTCCCACCATATTTATAAGCAATCCCTTAGTGTAACTAATTGACTTATTACACTTTTGTCCCTCTATCTAACTGACTAGTAAACCTTCTGGAATAATAAATGACGTGGCTGTAACAGCCTGACCATTTCCCCACTTCTCCCCATCGCCAGCAAACCGATTCCAGTCATTTGACCTATAGTTTTCATTCCTTTTGCCTCTCATTTTCCTATTGCTGATTCTGTATTGATGTTATATATCATGATGTGCACTTGTATCTTACAATTTGGTTTCAGGAACGGATCTTAGAGAGGTTTGTTGATGTAAATTGTCGAAGGGCCAATTATAGCTTGTGCCTTCCATAGATATTCTTAGACTTTCAAGAGATGGAGGCTATTCGACGTTGGACAATGGAATATAGATTCTAAGTTTTACCACAACCGGAGAGTCATTATATTTAATTGCTGAATTTGTCTGTTGCTAACTTCTAAAGAAAGTATATTCTTAAAAAAATTTAAATGTTGATCTGGGTGATTTGGCCTTTACTTTCTGGGGTTTGATCAGTCGCTGAAAGTAAAATAGATAGTAGAGTTGATTCACTGAATATTTATTTCATGTATTTGGATTATTTTGCCTTGCAATGGATATAGTTCAGTAATCTGATTGAATTATTTATGTTCTTTTCAGTTGTTTAATTTGTTATGTTCCAGGAACATGCCATCGTGGCTCAGGACTGAAGAGGATGTATTGCATCTGCGACTTGTCAGACATGGTTATAGGCTTTGAAGAATACTCCACACACACATTACATTCTAATGATTGGCCTTAGCATCGAGCAGATTCGAGATACTCATTACCTAAACAAGAACTATGGATGATATAAACAAATTCTCTGCTGCCTCAGTTATGTTTTTTGGCTCTTGTACCGTAGGGAAACCTTGTTCCAGCTAAATTTCATAGTGCAACACTCTTAACACTAAATTTCTTGAAATTTGCTGTGTGCTGGAGCTCGAAGTGTTAGCTTTGGCGAAGACACCATTAGTTGTCAGAAACTTCCTTGCTTGCAATACTTACTGTGAGTTATGAAAGTATACCGGCCTTGCATTAAATGGTGAGGATGGGGTTCAAGGTGTATTATATATACAGAGACCAATTCTTCATGCTAAGCTTTTATTTCATCTCTCCCAATACCTACCTAGATCCAGTCAATGGGCAATTAAGAATAGATTGCGACTTCTGGTGCAGCTGGGACCTGTTCTCCCTAAGGTCAGGGTCCGAATTGTTCAGTGAATGATTATGACATTACACGTGGCTAAAATCTGGTCTCAATTACTTTGGAAGCTGGGGTGCGCTTGAGTCCTACAAAATTGGGATATTCTTGATGGGATTAAGCCGTTTGAACGGGCCAACGATTTGGCCTGTTCGAACAGGGGGCCTAGGCCACAGCCTACGTGGCCCTGTTCATCTAGCAAAACCCTTCTTGACGTGATTTTTGATATGTATATTAATTTCGTGTTGACTGTTAAGTAGTAGTACTACTAATCATATTTGAGCGACATAATTAAGTCATGTTTCAACATATTCACATGGTGTCAATTTTCATTTCAACTCCTCCCAATAGACTTGGGGGTTAATTCATATACCCCATAAAGTTATAGAATTACTATCGTTTAATGTTTTAGACCCCAATGCAGTGGAAATAAACAATTAAAAGCAACAAGTTACTTTTTAATTTTTTTAGATGATTAAGTCAAATAATTTAATTTATCCTACGTTTGATTATCATAGTTTGTAAATTTCAGAAAGTAAATAACACCAATATGATCACGGAGTAAACCCTTTACAAAGGATCCAAAAACTCCAGACACTTTATCAATCAACAATCCACTGTAAACGAAAAGACTTATAGTATCGTCCAAACTTGACTAATTCTTAGTCCCCTCTGACTAAGGATTAGACTGCGTACTCTTCACACCAACTCTCGACCCCTGGTATCATATTCTCTTGTGGACTTCCAAGAATGAATCTCGTTCTTTAGCATCGAAACTCCAAACGCCTCTTCCCAAAATTCTAGCAACTCTAAAGGCTAATCGGCAAAGGTAGGTTTGGTGTTTGATAAATGATCTTTTTGTATTTTGATCTTGTAAGTTGATACTAGAGATATTGGAATATTTTTTTGGATTTTAAAGAACAAACTCTTGACTTACAACAAGGCTCTACTAATTGGATTAGGTTGAATAATGAACAAATAATATCGTAGCTAAATCAAGAAATTAATGAAATGATGTTTGGATCTTCAAAAAATGATTCTATAATTAAAATATTGTTCAACCATACTTTTGGACACCCCATAGGGTGTATATTTATAATGAGTAGTGTTTGGGATGAAAAATAACTCAAAATTAGCTTGAAAATCGAATATGACCGTTCCTCATATAACCATGCCGATCGAGTGCCAGGCCATCGCTAGCCAAGCAGCACTTGAGTAGTCGTTAGTATTTTTATCATAACTTTTTTCTCCTGATATCGGATTGAGGTGATTCAAAGTGCGTTAGAAAGAGAATTCAAAGGGTTACAATTTTTCCCAAATATCCTTGTTCAAATTCCAACGTTTTCTATGTGAAAATGCGTCGCAACTTGTGGTTGAGAATTCAGAGCATAATTTGTGTAACATTTTTACACTTCTTTGACTTCTAATTGTATTCCAATGATCATATGTGATCTTCTTCGACATTTCGGATTCCTTCAAAATTTATGCTACCAATTTCAACTCTTTTTACTATAATTAGAATTCAATAACTCTTATTTTATTTTAACTTTGATTATCACTTGATAAACTTCTAATTCAATTCAACTAATACATGATTTTGACTAATGAAATTGTTAATTACAAATTTACAACTTGCCAATTATATAATTTGGACTTAACATACCCATCCTATGTTTCGTCACCCTTTTAAATTGTATTTTTATTACGTGTTGGCATACTTCACGAAGGATATTGATTGCCATATGTTTATTGAACAGGGGATCATATTTTTATCATGTAGTACTAGGTAATATATTTTAAAAGGTTGCTGTTACGGTCCATTTTTTTTCCAATGCTGAGTTTAGGTGATGAGACTGCTCATGCCGTGCCTTCATATATTTAATATGCAAGCGGGTATTTCTATATTTTGGGGTTAATCTGTTAGTTCTGTTGACTACCTTGGTTGGAGGCATGATAATGGATGTTGAAGCTCGTTGGAGCTTTTGAAAGTTTTTCTGCTGATTCAAGAGTTAGGAGGAAGGAGAAAGTGAAGAAGACACGTATTTATCTTACAATCGACTTCCCTAATTTTATTATTAATAAACATGTTATTATGTGTTTGGTTCACCTTTTCTTGTTGGGATTGGTTTTGACCTGACTGATGGTTAGATTAGAAAAAGAGTAAACAAACAAATCACCCTTTGGACAAATTCATATATTCCAAACCATGCGTCTACCTGCTCTGAAATATTCAAACATATACACAGGAAGCATCACGCCGTTCCTTGAAAATCTACTGCAACCACTTGTAGAACCCCTGTTTATTTAAACAGCGATGAAGTAATTGTCTGGTATCTTCGCTTCAGTTTAATCAATTTGAAGCATCAGATGTCTTTCTCTGCAGAAACCTAAAATCCAGTGCTACCTATATGGAGATAAAGCCAATGAGTCGGTTCTACAGTCGATCAAGATTACAATAAAAAACCAGAAGATCAACAAAGAAAGGAACAGTTCTACAGTGAAAAATGAAAGGTTTCGATGATTTTCCTCGTGATTTGATCATCGAAATACTCTCAAGACTTCCTGCTAAGGTTCTCTGCAAGTTCAAGTGCGTCTCGAAACGATGGTACAATTTATTAACTGACAAGGAATTGATCACGCGTCACGCCGAATTGTCTAAGCGAAAACCTCTGTTACTGACCAGGAAATATATTTCGGATGCAAATAGGGAGATGAATAGAAGCAAAGTCACTATTGAATTGACCTCTATAGACATGGAGGGAAATGTAACAGATGAATTCAGGGAAGTACTTGATGGACATGTTCACACTTTCATTTCTTGCTATCCATTCAGTATTATATGCTGCACGTACTCTATTTATGTTTGCAATCCTAGTATTCGTCAAGTTGTTCGTGTCCCCTATCCTTCTAATGCTCGTCTATATAACATAGGATTTGGACATCTTCCTAAGTCGAAAGAGTACAAAATCGTGCATTTGGTGTACAATTCCTTCGTTGGAGGCGGAAAAATTGGGTGTGAAATCTTTAGTTTTAAACATGGTGAGGGAGTCGACTCTGGCTCTTGGAGAACACTAGGAGATTATCCTTGTAGGGCCTGGATTGATGGTCACCCACTTTGCGTGAATAAAGCTATTTACTGGGGACTGGTAGATACTTCTTGGAATGACAAGTCTATTCTCTCGTTCGACTTGGAGAACGAAGAATTTAGCGTTATTTCGTATCCCGTATGCGATTCCGAAAAGTACAGCAGCTTGGTATATACAAGGATTATCGGGTGTTTATGTCTTGTGGGGTGTGCAGCACGAACATCAACCTTGGATATATGGTTGCTGAAGGATGTAAAGAAGAAGAGTTGGGTAATGGAATATAGTATTAGTCTCTTTCCCTCAAGTGTCAAGTTTTTGGGTCCTTGTGATAATCAATGTGAAGAAATATTGATCCATGTGGAGCAAAGAGGGCTCATTTGTTATAATGTCAAGAATCAAACTTACAGAGGGATTGAATACAGCAGAGCCATGAAAAATTTCAATAAGCCATATCTTTACTATGATAGCCTTATTCCTCTACGGTCTGTGACACGTCGATTTGAATAGCATTGGATAGTATTAAAAAAGACAATAAAGCTAAGATTTTCTTTGTTATATTGTCAAGTACGGTATGTCGAGCACGTCCAAAGAGTGATCACCCAGTTTTTTTTTTGCATTTCAATGTAGAAGAAAGGGTCCCTGTAATTTTGCTCCGCTAATGGTATATACTGTTTTTTTTTTTCACAAGCTTGTATTAGTTTTTTTAATTTCTTTTTCCCTTTTTATTTGGCAATTTTCTGACTTGTCTATTTCGATCTTTTATCTTATGTATGGAAAACACTTTGTTTAATATAGGACAGCGGAAAATTGTGGTCATGTTAGTCATTGTCTATTGTAATTAGATAGATAATGCTTCAATAAAAATTAAGAGTTCCATACAATTTTATGCTATGAATGAAGAGATTTTTGGACTTATCACTATATTATTACACAATCATATTAAAACATTTACAGTATAAGCTATGTTCAGAATATATACTCAACTACTGATTTTGCTTTCCTTTCCCACCTCCTCAGAGCTCGAAAAAGGGTTGTTACATACCACTCTTCAGTTTCAATGAGCGCAACTCAGACTTCGTTTCATCACTCTCAGTTGCTCGTTTGTATTCTGATCCTTGATTTGTGCCTGCGCCTTCATTCCTTCTTTCTCAAAATACTGTGTACAAAGAATGCAGAAGCATAAGAACGGATAATCGAAGTGCAAGTCTATATATGATCATATCCATGTATTACTCTATATTAGCTAAGCATAAAAGGAATGTTTAATTCGCAGAACCTGATGGAATTCATCAGTAATAGATAAGATTTTTAAGTTCTTGTTCTTCCTTAGTACTTTTCAATTCTGTCTAATACTATATATCAAATATGTCGAAATTGCATGTTGCCACACATTTCTGCAATCTCAAAATTACATCACATTTGCCCACATTGTAATATTGGTGTGCACATTTTTTTAGTTGGTGTTATAGACACTGCTCTTTGAGGTACAATGTATTCAATTTTTATGATGTGAACTACTGATACGGTAGAGGTAATCCATGGTAGAATGGTAACAAGTTCATACTACGGCAAGGGAAAAACCATAGAATTTGAGCATTAACATGATTTACCTGCTGTTTCCTTTTTCTCTCTAGTTTGGCCTGATTCAAGTCAAAGGAATATAGGAGTGTTACAAACACCAAGTGACAACAAGAAGAAGTACGTTATTTAGGTAATTGAAGACGAGCCAAGAACAATATCTGAGATTGACAGAATTTTGTATCTGAAAATATACATTGGTAAATATTCCTATAATTACCAGTCTGTTTTAGGTGTGCATTCTCTTCTTTCAACTGTTTTAGTTCTGCTTCAAGTTCAAGAGTGTAAGCCTGCCAAAACAATGTTGATGTTGTATATTGAGAATTGTCAAAGATAAAATTATAAGCTTTATCTGGTTCCTGCAATCATCAAAATCAAACCCAATATACTGCAAAATTATAATGAAGTCTTGAACCTGAACACTATAAGATAATGGAATACCTGTTTCCTAGCTCTACATCGTGCTGCAGACTCTCGATTCTTGATCATCCTTCGTTGTCACCTCTCCACCACCATCTCTACCGGACCATTGGTTATTCGCTTCCGCCCTCCTTTCACCCCATTGACATGCAAACCATACTGATTACTATTCTCCACCTCGTTTGTGCACAATCTATCTGAGGACACTGGACTTACAGGGCATCCCATTCCCAATCCCTGCACTTGACCAAATCCTCCAGCAGTGCTATTTCTCATTCTTCCACCATAGACTGTCAATGGTTGTGGGGTGTACTGACACCCCTTTTCATACCTCCAGGGTAACCTGGTGGCTTTCCAAAGCCACTTTGCGCAAGAGCTTGGTATGTTGCAACATTAGGATCACTGGCATTATTACCATCATTGCCACCCCCTAGCTCCATTACTGTCAGGGTGACAAATTAGACTCCACCACATAATCTCTGTTTGGATACATTCCATATTGCTGCTGTTAAGGTTGCACTGGGGGTGGGGGGTGATTCTGTTCTCGTACAACCCCAGCTTTAACCAAGAAATCTTCCAGTGTCATCTCCCCAAATGTCGGCCGTCTCCGAGTAGTACTGGGATTCTGAACACGAGTTTCATTAATATGTTGCTGCTGATCTTGTGAATATCAGACCACACTTCATCCACAGTTTTCTGACAGGGGCTTGCGAATACTAAGAAAACCTTAGCCGTTGCAGCATTATATTCGTGCAAGATATTCTGTTTTGCATTAATATTGTTACCATTGGCTGTGGCAGTTGTTGCTTGGGTGTTTATAGCTTGATTTTCTTCAGCAGTCCATATGCTATTGAAAAACTCATCCATGTTCATCGAGCCAAAGTTTCTGCTCTTCTCACTAAGACTCTTTTGAAACTAATCAGGGGTAAGCGAGTATATGGATAACTGTCGGCCTATTGATGAAGGCTTTTGGACCTTGGGATGTTGTGCGGTTGCAATATTGACTCAACCTCTCCTTGAGAAATGATATCAGAGTCCTCTACAACCATCTTTTGATTTCGGTATCAGATTCCTCTTCAGGTTACGCTTGCTAGTAGCTTGGTTAAGATGCTGCTGCACCATATGAGTAGCTGCAGTCGCAAAGGTAAGGGAAATCTTTAAAACCGTAATTTGATCATCAATTTTCCAATGTGATACTGCATTCTTACTGCGATTCCAAAACATGTCCATAATCTAATGCTAAGAAACTACATAGAATACTAAAGACCCCTGCCTGTTTATACGGCTATACACTGGGCATAACTTGTCATGATCGAACAGAAATGTTTCAAAATTTGTTTGATACTAGGAACTATGATGCAAAGTAGATGTCAGTGTACATCGGCAATGATGTGGATTACTCTCTTCGAAATATACTCGACACCTGCACGAGAACATAACTCGTTATCCCAGTGAGACACTGGAGCCTGATTGAGTTTGAGGTGAGGTTTGCTCGAACATATTTGTTTGGTTTGGAGAGTTATTATTTGCACTAATTAGGATTATGTTTGGCGAGTCACATGTATGGTCTGGGTCTCTGACTCTGTCTCCTAGGTGTCAAGTATGGGACTCTTCTACCTTCGTTGAGGCAAACACGGATGTCATTTCTTTGTCCATATTCTATTCTCCCTCTTTGAGATCATCAAATTGATAACTGGTCTAATTGACCCACAACTATCTGAAGATTGATTTTCCACTTCTTTTGTTGAGGGTCATGTGCCAAAACAGGGACAATGTGGCAATCCAAACTAACTGGTCAACCTCTCCTACTATTTATACTTGTAAATCTCTACCCGTTCCACTTTGTCTCAATTTCATCCCCATTAAATTTTCATCGGATGTATCCCAACTTTCCAGTAATTCAAGCATATGGTCCCTCCTGACGATTCTGATCTAAATTATTTGTTAACGTCACATAAAATGACAATTCTACCCTCTAACTTAAATAAGCTATAAAAGTAAAAAATAAATAAAAATAACCAAAAGACAAACAAGAAAAAGAAAAAACAACGTCTTAACCACCCCACCCCATATTAGAATGTATCAGCAGCTGCTCCAGTTCAGTTCAAGTTCAAAGATCATTTAGGCGCCAATTTTAGTTAGAAAGTAGTTATGCACAGTTGTCAAATTAGTTAGTTAGTTTGTTAAATGTAGTTAGTTCACCCTACTTATAGTTCTTTGTACGTGAATTGATAAAATTGAATGTGAACATTTTTTCTTCACTTCAAAATTCTTCTTTTCTTCAATATGGTATCAGAACAATTATAGCTCTCCACCACCGATTCCGATCAAGATTCATCAGATCTGGTCTACATTTCATCAATGCTTCTAAACAACAACTACCTATTTGGCAATGGCTGCAGATGCCCCAAATAGTTCTCCAGTTCCAAATGGCTCTCCATCATCAGTGATCAATTCAGCAATTGATGATGGATCTAGTCTGTATTTTCTTCATCATTCGGGGAATCCTGGTCTCGTTCTTGTTTCGCAACAGTTAACTGGAGATAACTATTTGTCTTGGAGCTGATCAATGATGATCGCTTTATCTGTGAAGAATAAGTTTGGGATTCATTAACGGAACCATTTCACAACCTGAAGGCAATTAGGAGCTGCTCAATTCGTGGATCCGTAAAAATAACATTGTTAATTCATGGATCCTCAATTCGGTATTCAAGTAGATTTCAGCTAGTGTGCTGTATTTTGAATCCGCCTATAAGATATGGACAGATAAAGGTGCTTTATCAACAAAGCAATGGTCCACGCATCTTTCAATTGAAACGAGAATATGCGAATCATATACAAGGAGATTCATCTGTCAGTACTCATATTACTAAATTGAAAACTATTTGGGAAGAGCTCAGTAATTACAAGCCTACCTGCTCATGTGGGAAATGTGTTTGTGGAGGAGATAAGAAGATCATGGAGCATCATCAAATGGAATATGTAATATCTTTTCTAATGGGGCTACGTGAATCATTTGCTCAAATCAGGGGACAACTGTTGCTAATGAATCCTATTCCCCCTATTAACAAGGTCTTAGCATTGGTTTCTCAAGAAGAGAATCAAAGAAAAATCAGCATGCCAAGTGATGCATCAGGAACAATTGGCTCCATGTCATTTTATGCTCAAAAGGATACTAAAAGAATGGTTCAGAATGATGCCGAAAGACCGTGGCACAACAATATGGTAGATCTCAAAAGAATGAAATATCAGTTTGTACTTATTGTGGACACAATGGCCATGCCGTGGATAAGTGTTATAAGCTTCATGGCTATCCTCTGGGGTATAAACCTAGGCAGAGGTCTGGACTGAACATCCAAGCTGGTCCAAGCAACCAAGGTAACTGTGCAATGGTTAATCAGATCTCTGAGCATGTTGCTGTCAGGGATCAAATACAAGGTAGTGATGGAAATATTGGGAGTTTTATGCACACACTCAACCCTATTCAATATCAACACTTGATGGGCATGCTGAATACTCATCTCAAGGCTGCAAAATTGGATTCAGAGATATGTGCCTATTTTGGTAAGGCATCAGGTACCTGCTTCTCAATATCTATTCATCCAACCTTGAATTCATTTAGACATTGGGTGGTAGATTCAGATGCCACGAGCCACACAATTTGAGGTCAACAAGCATGTTTATCTAAGATTTTAAGCTACTTATTTACTATTTTATTGCATTTACTGCAAACACGCTTTCTCAACTAAGACCCATTGCGAACTTTACTCTCACACTGATCAATTTTAGAAAGTCCTTTAATTATGTTTAATTTGTTGCTTTCAAGGTATCAAAATTAAGATGGCTCAAGTTCAAGGAAACTACAGAAAATGTCCTTTATGGCATTACACTTCAAAGAACTGGTACGCCATATGTTCAAGGTACTGTCTGAGGAAGAAATAGAGGTATTCACAGCCACAATTTACTTGATCTGGAAGAGGCGGAACTCCTTTGTGTTTGAGAATAAGTTTGATGGCCCAGCAACGATAGCAAAGTTGGCTTGACAGAATGCATTCGTATACAGAGAAGAGATTTCACTGCCGGTTAGACCCAGAAACGGAGGAGTCCATGTTCCCCAGCCATGGTCTGCACCTCCTCAGAATAAGTACAAAATTAACTGGGACGCGGCGGTAGATTCGGTTAACTATCGAGTTGGAATTGGTGTTGTTGTGAGGGACTGGACCGGAAATTTTAAGGCTTCGTTGATGTCCTAAAGGAAAGCTTTCCCGGATGCATTTTTGGCCGAGTCCATCACAGTGATGAAAGCTGCGTTACTGAGTAAACATCTTCAGCTGAGGTCAATCATATTAGAGGGAGACTTGCTGAACGTTGTGAAGGGACTAAATGGAGAATCGGAATTTGGAACTACCTAGGTTTACTGATTCAGGACACAAAGAGCATGCTTGGTTTTTTTCTTTCTTGGTCTGCTAGTCATGTACCTAGAGAGATTAACGTGGTCGCTCATACATTAGCAAGGGAATCACTCAAACTCTCTGAGGAGAGAATAGTGTTGAAGGAATCCCGTCCTTGTATCCGACATTGCTACTTTGAAAACGAATGAATTGTTTTCTTTCAAAAAAAAAAACATTAAATTAAGATGACCAAATTTGTCAGTTTACAACTTTTAGAATATGTTACATTAGTATAAAGGAAGCATGAAACCGAGAACATTATCATCTAAACTATAAAAAAGAAAAAAAGAGTTCCAACTAACTATTAATAATTTTTAGTCCTGATAGAAATATTTTTGCATGAACAAATGTCTAAACTTTCTTTCCATGTGTTACTAATATCTCATTTAATTAATTTGAACATATAAGATAAAATATAAGAGGAAAAATATAGGCTTTAAAATTTCCCATTAGTAACTATACTAATTTCCACAATTTTTTCCAATGATCAGTACTTTCCATAATATTTATGATTAGTCCCGTCACTGAACTTGTGTAGCATGACAAAAATTAACTAACGATCATAAGTGCCACACGTATATATTCGTTATCCTATTCAGTCTATTTTTTTTTTTACCATTCATAACTAGTGATAGATGGTGTATCGATTTTGTAAATTAGATGGCTAGTCAGAGATGTTTTAAAGTTCAGTTGCTAATTATAAGCATTGTGATCGTCATTGATACATTTTACTTTCAAAATTACATATAATTCATAACACAACTGTGAACAATTCACTTAAAAATCAAACTCGATATTGAAAATTTAATTGCTCTTCTTCTTACATATAGGTACATGTATATCATGTATCTGTCATTGCTTTTCTAATAAGATTATGCTTTCATCTGCCTGCACTGCAACACAAAGGCACCCTCCATGTGCTTTCTTGGCATGGACTCGGCCGCAACTGGCCATGTCAAGACATCATATGCTTTCACGGCCATCGGAATAGCCCTTGACACGTCGGAAATGGGCAGCAAACAGTTGGCCAGAAGTGTGTCACTTGTTGCAGTAGAATAGCTATCCCAGTAATATTGTGGAGGAGGGATTTTATTCACTGCCTCTAGATTGATCTCAAAAAGATCTTGTTCTTCTTCTTCTTCTTCTTCGACTTCGACTTCAACAAATGTTTTAATATTTCTACCTCTTTCATATTGTTTTTCAGCATTCTTAGCACCTAAATCCATGCTGAAAATCTGTTGCATACAATCCATGAACTAGCTAGCTAGTTATTTATATATGGTGCTGATTGTAGGGTTGGTGGAAGGTGGGAAGTAGGACATTTTTTCAACAAATTTACAACTATCTAAGTGGAAATCTAGAGAAGCTGTGATTTTCAAAGCAATATATTTTAAAGTTTTGGCAGCTCTTCCAAACTAAACTAAAAATAATAACACAATCTATATACAACTTAGAATCATAGAGTATAAATATAAACCTTAATTAACTATTTAATTAAAACAGAAGTTATAATTAAATTCACAGATTGTGATAAATTTCTTGAACTGCAATCAACTAATCTTACCGAAACTGAAATATAAAAATATATAATTATGAATGAGAATTCTCTCCCAATCCAGGAAACAAAATTATTTATTTTTCGTTTTTTGGAAACATTAATTTATTGTAATATATGAAAGAAAATTAAACATCCACACTCAAGTCACAACTCAAATTAATTATTTTATTCCCATTAACAAAAATGTCAAGGAAATATGGTAGGTAGGTAAAATTTTCCAAACCACAAATTCTTCTTGATGATTGCGTGCATAGAATGAAGAAAGGCTGATTTTTTTTTATTTTTCAGAAAAGGCTGATTAAGTTCACACTCCCACAATCCATTTTCTCCTTGGAGAATTCCCTTCAATTCTTCATTTATTTGACATGGTTGATTGAATGGAAATATCCAATATTGATATACTATTTGCAAGTTGATAGTTAAGAGGATATTATTTTTGAACTCTAATTTATTATGAACTATTTATTTGTGCGTTATGAATCTCAATAAATATTTCGAGAAGTAACTTTCTTGTTTACGGCGTATTTCATGTGTTGAATTGGATATGATTTGAAAAGAAAGATGCATAATTTAGGCCTATAACAATATGGAGTATTACAAACCAATTAAAAAAGCCCGTGATGTGAGCGGTTATGCATCCTAATTAGACAACAATATAAACAAAAATGGGATTATGTTACCTTCAATCTTTATCACAATACACAAGGTTTTTTTTATTATTATAAACTGAAATAAAGAAATAAATTGAGAAAACACATCGAGGAAAAGAATCATGCTGCTTGTACAATTTTCTTTACAAATTGTTTGAGAGCTGCTAAAGTGTCATGTATTTTCGCCCTTAATTTGAATTTCACTTGTTCAAATTAGGAAAAAGCTGGACAGACATGCTCAACAATATGCTGAATTTTTAGCTGCTGATTTGGCAGCTTTTGGTTGGGAATTTTTTGTTTAAATTTCTTGTAATTGCCAATCAAAAACTGTCAAGTGTACGTATGTTAAATCCCTGTTATTCACCCTGTTTGTGTAGCATCTCTCTTCAAATTAAGGGCTAAATGCATTATGCATGCCAACTCAGCATGGTTTTTTAAAACCCACAAAATATGGCAGAAGATCAAAAACCTATCCCTAGAAATTGACCGAAATTTTGAAGGAAAAAATCAAATATTGGACATAATGAAATACAGAGAAGAAAGCCAGGTCATGTAAGAAAAATTGAAGAACCAATTTATTACCAAGATCGAAGAAATTTTCACTCAATAAGCTCAGACTCTTCGAAAGAATGCTGAGGTTCTTCCCAATAAATTCTCAGATTCTCCCACCAAAACAGTCAATAATAGAGGAAGAATACAGCAAAAGAAACAGAGAAGAAAATCACCGAGACACATGACTTAGAGAACAAGGATTACAAATGTTGGATATGTTGTTGTTTCTCCNAGTCAATAATAGAGGAAGAATACAGCAAAAGAAACAGAGAAGAAAATCACCGAGACACATGACTTAGAGAACAAGGATTACAAATGTTGGATATGTTGTTGTTTCTCCAATATAAAATGTCTCCTTCGAAGTTTGACAGAATTATCATGGACAATGTAAGCAGATTGACCAACAAGATCACAGTATTAATTCTAGAACGTGAATATGCTAGGTCTCATTAAAAATAAGGCACGGGTCCCACTGAATTTTGGGTTCAAAGTTGACCCATTTCACTAATATAAAACAATTT